>CM042222.1:27421675-27429175 GCA_023566465.1 Cottus gobio
TATTATAATAGTATTATTAGTAATACAGTAATACCACAGTAGCAACAATAACAAGCATTATTATTATATTGATAATTATTTCATAATATAATCATAATAAATAGTAATACAAATTAAAATAATAATAAAATACTATTATTTATTATATAGTATAATACTAAGTATAATTACTATTATTGTATTAGATTGGATCATTATTATTTGTTTACTTATCATTTATATTATTATTATGAATGCCACTGATTGAGTTGGCAAAAGCATGAATGCCAAACAAATCAAATCCTCATATCAGATAATATGTACATTAAAGCTCAGATAGCTAACTAGAATTGCCTCAGTGGCACTTAAGCCTCATTAATTACATCATTACATCATTACATCATCACCTTTGCGATGAATCTTAATTGACTATTGCCATCTAAAGATGTGAATGCTCTTTTCTCTCCCTGTCTCTTAAAAAAAAAAAATAAATAAAATAAAGCACAGAACTGACCGGCTCCACATGAGGGAATATTTTGACCTCTTCCAGGCTGAAGGTCAGCCAGGCCGAGGACGGCTGTCTCAGGATCAGTCTCACCGAAGTCACGTGATCCGGCTCCACCTGCATCTGGACCAATGACATCAGAGAGCAGCGTGAGTCACGGCCGACAGGAAGTGATGAAACGAGTAAGACGAGTAGAAAAGTTAAACACAATAAAGAGACCAGAGGAGTCGCCCCCTGGGGTCAGGAGAGAGAATGCAGCTTTAACACATGAAGCATAGACTTCTATACAACCAGAGGAGTCGCCCCCTGGGGTCAGGAGAGAGAATGCAGCTTTAACACATGAAGCATAGACTTCTATACAACCAGAGGAGTCACCCCCTGCTGGTCAGGAGAGAGAATGCAGCTTTTACACATGACGCATAGACTTCTATACAACCAGAGGAGTCGCCCTCTGGTGGTCAGGAGAGAGAATGCAGCTTTAACACATGAAGCATAGACTTCTATACAACCAGAGGAGTCACCCCCTGCTGGTCAGGAGAGAGAATGCAGCTTTTACACATGACGCATAGACTTCTATACAACCAGAGGAGTCGCCCCCTGGTGGTCAGGAGAGAGAATGCAGATTTAACACATGAAGCATAGACTTCTATACAACCAGAGGAGTCGCCCCCTGGTGGTCAGGAGAGAGAATGCAGCTTTAACACATGAAGCATAGACTTCTATACAACCAGAGGAGTCGCCCCCTGGTGGTCAGGAGAGAGAATGCAGCTTTTACACATGACGCATATACTTCTATACAACCAGAGGAGTCGCCCCCTGGTGGTCAGGAGAGAGAATGCAGCTTTAACACATGAAGCATAGACTTCTATACAACCAGAGGAGTCCCACCTGCGCCCTGTGGACGGAGCAGTAGTCCTGGGACCCCGCCTCGGTGTGGGGGTTGTCCATAAGCGGCAGGTCTCTCAGGGCGGTGCACCACTTAGCGGGGGCCTCCTGCTCAGGGCTCTTCCTCAGCAAGCGGACCGTCACGTAGGCGGTGTAGTAGTTCTTAAAGGTGATTTCCTGAATCTGAAAAACAGACAGTGGATTATGAAACATCGGAGAATAACTCCCCGGGTTACGTTATCACTCTGCTGCGTGTATTACATGAACTATTTGAGATGAATAACAAGGATTCGCTTCAGTTTTTCAGCACCCAGACGGAAACATGTGTGCACATAACAGGGCTGTTGATTATAAAGGAGTTCTGCTTCACAGCTGGATGAAATGGAACCGAAACATATCGTGTTGCAGTATTCATGAATACATGCTGGGGCTTAACCTTTTGTTGGAGGGGAACACGGAGTCTGCCAAATCACAGCACATGTAAACGTAAAGACGAGCGCCTGGCAGAGATAAACCCTTCATGCGTGAACTCGCCTTTGAAGCTGGAAGCTGTGAGCTAATGAGGAGTCACTCTGCATTAAGCAAAATGATTTTTAATGAGGACTAAACGCTGAAAAGTAGGTCACTGCCCCGAAATGTTTAAGTCTCTCACTCGAGCAAGGAAAGCAGCTTAATATTTAAACAAATGTTTTGTGTGTGTGTGTGTGTGTGTTTCCTGCTAACTTACTAGACACCAGAAACATGGATGTAGAATGAAATTTAAAAAATGGTACTTTGAGAGTTTATTTTAACTGCATGCCGGGGCTATTATTAGACTATTTATAACACGAAATAAATTAAAATGATCAAATGAACCATTTCACAATGTCAAGAAGAGCATGCGTCAATCGTTGAGCTTCCATGCGGCGGCATGCGGCGGCATGCGGCGGCATGCGGCGGCTTACATCGACGGGCTTTCCGAAGGGGAGGGCGACGTCGACCACGCAGACCCCCGAATGAGCCGCGTCCGGATTGGGATCCCCGATCTGCAGGTAGACCGGAGGTTTGATGGTGCAGCTCACCGGCTTCACGTCATCACTGCTGCCGCTCATCATCTTCTGGAAGCAGACAACAGGTGAGATATATATATTATTATTCAAATATATTTATATTTTAAAACAGGTCTGGAGCAGATGTTTTTAATTGTCATGCATGTGTGTGTGCGTGTGCGTGTGCGTGTGTGTGTGTTCACTGCAGTCTGCTCACAAATAAAAACATAACATAAATGAATAAACTGCTCCGACATCATTCCCACTAACCCTCCGTCAGCACCACGGACAGCGACACTTCCGGGCTGCTTTAAGACCTGACGGCGTGTCACGTGACCCGTCCGTGTCGCTGGTTGACTAACGTGGGGTGAGGGGGGGTGAGGGGGGAGAAGGGGGGAGAAGAGGGTCGTATGGACCGTAACGGGCCGCCCCGGTGCTCCGGTACTCACCTCTCTCTCTCTCTGCCGGAGCGTCTCGAGGCGGAGGAGGAACCAGAAGAAGAAACAGCGACGAGTCGCGTCTGATGACGCGCGGCTACGCGACTTCCTGACTGTAACCAGGGCGACGGGGAGCGTCTTAAAGGGCCAGCAGCGCTCTCGGCTGGCTGCGTTGTTGAAGTGATTGTGTGGTATGAAACCACTGTGACAATCAGCTGATGATGGACATAATTAATACGTACTGCATATACTATTTACAATTTTTACACTAATATTAATAACATTAAAAACACCTTTCTTTATATTTGCATTTTTTCTTAATATATTATTTTATAACACAAATTGTGTTTTTCACATCACCCTTACTTTTTATTTTTTAAACCATTATGTTTATTAGATTTTTTGTTTTTGTTTGGTAGAGGCTAATAATATATTAAGAATATATATTAAAAAAAATATATATATATATGGCCTATCCGGAGATATATGTATATATATATATATCTCCGGATAGGCCATAAACAATTAATTCTTACCATAAAATCATAACAGCTCTGTTTTTTTGTAAACTTCCAGCTGCTTCATTTCTCCCCACAGATATGAATGTTGTGGCATGATCCTCCAGCAGAGGGCAGGCTTGCTCCATGATCAGACCTCCATCACATGTCAGTGAGAAGCTGTGTGTTAAAATGTGAAGACCCTCCTCCACTAAGCTCATGCACACCTCCACACCTTAATGGAAACATCCCAACTCCCAAAATAAAAATAAATACATAATACATGTATATGTTCATTCCCAGCAGGCACAATCTCCCCAGACAGCCCACCTGTGGCTTCACCAGCAGCCTTGTAATGATCTGAAAAACCGAGACGAGGTTTTCTGGAATGTTTGCCATCAATTCTGAACGAGACAAACTACCTGCACCTGGATATCGTATCTGAGTGGACTCAGTAAATAACCCTGAAGATATGATCACTCCACATCCATCAGATTCTGAAAGATGCTCAGAGGATCAGATAAGAGACGGAAAATATGTTTTTACGGGACTTCTTTTACGGCCACTGGAAGAGATCGCAATGGTCACACAAAATAAATAACACTTTTCACATTCACATATTGGTGCTCACATTATTAGGAAGCTGCACGAGACCAATGTCGATACGTTTGCTGGTTTGGGTTCAATAATCATCCTCATCAATATGTAAAATGCATTATTTCAGATTATGGATCAACGTTTCTACACGACCTAATCTTCTGTTTCATTACATGTATTTTGGCACAACATACAAAAGCACATTATTATTATCATCAAAGCAAAACACACAATATCTGACAACCAATTCATATCACTGTGATCGTCACACAAAGTAAAAGGCGAAGACGTCTCTGTTTATTTTATGAAAATGTTATTTTTCATGATTAGCGGTGAAACGCTTCCTACACCTGTCACTCAACCCCCCCCCCCCCCCCCCCCCCCCCCCTGGAGATACAGTGCAATGGCAAACATTCAGCCATTCTGTTTGCTGTGTTTGAAGCAGGCTTTCCAAGCCCCCAGATTAGTCAGTGTAGGAAGCTGGCACCGTGGGGCCCTCTGCAAAAAACAATCCCCCTTTTCTCCCAGATGGTCTGTGCAAGCAAGCATGTAGCTGCAGGGGCTTAGAGAGAGAGGGAGGGAGAGAGAGAGGGAGAGACCCATCCAAGTAGCCATGTCCACTGGGTTTTTATCTCTGAGACCCATATACCCCTGTCTCCCCTCCTTCTTCATCTTTCTTCTCATCCTTCTTTATTTCATCCTCCCTTTCTTTTTCTGTCAGTCCGTGTGTCTATCTGCCAGTTGTCAGCGCCATCTGTCTGGTTTCTCCTCGATAAGAACACATTTTTTTTAAAGCCAGACTAAACCGGGACCAGGATATTCTCCTGCGCTGGGTCTCTCTCTCTCTCTCTCTCTCTCTCTCTCTCTCTCTCTCTCTCTCTCTCTCTCATCTGAACCTGGGTCCCCCCGCTGGGTGAAATACCCCTGAGGGTGGGGGGGTATGTGTCTTACATAGGAGAGCACCACTGAGGGGTCTCTCTTGTGTAACAGACATGTTGACGGAGGATAACCTTGAGAAAATGAAAGGCAGAGGAGGAGAGAACGCTCGGCATGTTGAAATTACAAGAAGATGCATTCTTAAGGCGCCAAAATGTGAAAACATTTTGAAATGATTTCAAATTGAAGCCTGGAGCCATCCAGGGGGCCAGCTGGCGCAGAGCCAGGAGGTCGGGAGCTACTTTAGGAGAAATGAAGATTCTTTAACAAATGCTTTATTTAAAAAAGGATTTTCAGTTGAAAGAACAAAACCACGATGATGACATCCAAAGCCAATACGAAGAGGAGAAACTAGTCAAATCAAGAAGAAATCAAAAAGAAATGTGAGTTTCAAGAGAATCGTTGACTTCACGGAACAAAAAGAACCAAAAGAACAAACAGAACCAACAGAACCAAAAGAACCAACAGAACCAAAATAACCAACAGAACCAAAAGAACCAAAAGAACCAACAGAACCAACAGAACCAAAGAACCAACAGAACCAACAGAACCAAAAGAACCAAAAGAACCAACAGAACCAAAAGAACCAAAAGAACCAATAGAACCAAAAGAACCAACAGAACCAACAGAACCAAAAGAACCAACAGAACCAAAAGAACCAAAAGAACCAACAGAACCAACAGAACCAAAAGAACCAATAGAACCAAAAGAACCAAAAGAACCAACAGAACCAAAAGAACCAACAGAACCAACAGAACCAAAAGAACCAAAAGAACCAACAGAACCAACAGAACCAACAGAACCAACAGAACCAAAAGAACCAACAGAACCAACAGAACCAAAAGCAACCGGTCTTCAATGGTTCCACACATGAAGTCCTGCTGCAGGTCTTAATCGTGTGTTCAGGGTCCTGGAGATGGAAAGTCTCATAGCAGCTCGATGACTTTGCACAATTTTAAAATAATTACTCATAAACCCGATTTTGAGCTGATTGTTCGCTACAGAAAAATGTTGCTTTCATCTGTTTTAAGTCTCCAGCTGTTAATTAAACATGGTTCATATTTCATCCGCTCTATAGAGCTGCAGGAATGAGTCCTGGAAGCAGGAAACCAGTCGGAATAGTTTGCATGTCCGGTTCCATCGTCCTGAAGATGTGGCATAAGAAATGTATATATATATATATATATATATATAACATGTGTGCATCCAGTAAAGGAATGGGTTTCTTCATAATGGGCTTGAGGAAGTTCAGAGGGGGGAAAATAAAACAGATAAAAGTGATCGAGACCAAAGTGATGCGTCTTCTGAACTGCCTTCCAAATGTTATGTGATGTAGGTCAGGGGGGTTAAAGGGAACCGAGGAGGTACTGTGCACACACACACACACACACACACACACACACACACACACACACACACACACACACAGATAAAACAGTCCTGTATGAAGCAGCGCAGTAAAGATTAAGTGAAGCCAAAGGGATTAGATTAGATAAGGTATATCTCAGTACCAAAACATAAAACATATACATGCATTATATACGCCCTACACACTCTGGTTGTTTACGTTGCACTCTGACTTCCTCACAGAAAGACAGAGGAGACTGAATGCAGAAAAACATGCTATCACATGCTATCACATGTAGCATGTGATAGCATGTGATAGCATGTGTTAACCAGTGGCAACGTGTTTACTGGGATACAACAAAAGAATTAGACTCTGATCAGAAGATCTGTCCTGTGACCTGTGCAATATGTATTTTACAAGGTGATTCTGTATTGAGAAGTTCACCGTCACAAAATCGGATTCATATTTGTCACAAAATAGTGCACATTGTCTTTGGTTTAAATATAATTTGCATCCTGGCTTTGTTATTTTTTTCCCGTTTCGTGGCACGGTGTGAAACAGAAAGCGTTTGGCAGCATCACTACCCGCCACCTCCACGCTTTCATTTTCATCCCCATCAACATTTCTTAACACTGTGATGATTTGCAATGCGGAGCTCCGACTCGTATGATTTATGGCTTTATTGATTGTCATAAAAAACGAAAAAGCACTCTAAGAAAGAAAGGTGCTTGATACCAAACGGAGGTTCCCGGGCGTGCAGGCTGTGACCGGATTACGTCGAGTCAGTGATAAAACGGTAATAAACAGGATGAACTCCATTAAAAAGAGACACATTTAAAACAGTTAATTTATTTTCATTTTACTTTGAAGAACCTAAATTGCAACCCTCACAAAGGCTCAAAATTGAAATGATGAGATACGATCCACTTCCTGAGCTGGCAGGAACCATTTCATCAACCATGTGAGTGGAAACCAATGGCCCTCTTTTAACCCATATCTATGAACTGAAAACAGCTGATAACAAAGTAACTCAAGATTTAATATTCAGGACATGTATTTGCCATTTGCACCTTTAAAAAGTACACTGGAATTATTCACTGCGGCACAGTGTGACTTACACACTTTAAACTGTGCACATTGTTTCTCCTGGAGGGTTACTGCATGGGCTCCCTGCTGGCTGGTTCAGGACTCCAGACCTGTGAACTGCTGCTGTTATCAGCTCGTGCACAGACTTCCCCTTCATGCCAAACCGCTGCACATACGTGGATAACGTTCCCTCCATTGGAAC
>CM042222.1:27434175-27644175 GCA_023566465.1 Cottus gobio
CGGGGAAGCCCCCAAGAGCCTCAGCGCTCCGTCAGTCTTACGATCTCCCAGAATGCAATGCAGCCCGGTACTGTGTCTGCAAACAAGCTGCAGAAATGTAATGTGTGGCTTTTTTTTTCACCTGGATTTCATGAAAGCCGACCTTGAGAAGTCGACTACATTTAAAGCTGAAGTCATTGTTATAGAACTGATTGTTTTTTAACACAATGCCTCCTGCTTGTGATCTGAGAGCGACGCTCATGTTGTCTTTATATGCCACGCCCCCGCTGGTGAGACAGAGAAGTGCAGCAGCACAACGGGGAGATAGTGGACACAAGCCGGCGGACTCGTTAGTCACATGACTCGTTAGTCACATGACTCGTTAGTCACCTGACTCGTTAGTCACATGACTCGTTAGTCACATGACTCGTTAGTCACATGGCTTGTTAGTCACCTGACTCGTTAGTCACATGACTCGTTAGTCACATGGCTTGTTAGTCACCTGACTCGTTAGTCACATGACTCGTTAGTCACATGACGCGTTAGTCACCTGACTCGTTAGTCACATGACGCGTTAGTCACCTGACTCGTTAGTCACATGACTCGTTAGTCACATGACGCGTTAGTCACATGACGCGTTAGTCACCTGACTCGTTAGTCACATGACTCGTTAGTCACATGACGCGTTAGTCACATGACTCGTTAGTCACATGACTCGTTAGTCACATGACGCGTTAGTCACCTGACTCGTTAGTCACATGACTCGTTAGTCACATGACGCGTTAGTCACCTGACTCGTTAGTCACCTGACTCGTTAGTCACCTGACTCGTTAGTCACCTGACTCTTTAGTCACATGGCTCGTTAGTCACATGGCTCGTTAGTCACCTGACTCGTTAGTCACCTGACTCGTTAGTCACATGGCTCGTTAGTCACATGACGCGTTAGTCACATGACTCGTTAGTCACCTGACTCGTTAGTCACCTGACTCGTTAGTCACCTGACGCGTTAGTCACCTGACTCGTTAGTCACATGACGCGTTAGTCACCTGACTCGTTAGTCACATGACTCGTTAGTCACATGACTCGTTAGTCACCTGACTCGTTAGTCACCTGACTCGTTAGTCACCTGACTCGTTAGTCACCTGACTCGTCGTGTTAGTCCTGTGGGTCCGTGGTCACGTTAACACCATCAATGCTCTTTTTCTGAAGCTGACGTTATTTAGACGGAAGTTTATTTAGGAAGACAACGAGTCCCGAGTCACGTCACATAAAAAAAAAATTATTTTCTTAGCCTTTGCTAAGAATGCTGGATTAAACAGTGTGTGTGTGTGTGTGTGTGTGTGTGTGTGTGTGTGTGTGTGTGTGTGTGTGTGTGTGTGTGTGTGTGTGTGTGTGTGTGTGTGTGTGTGTTTGTGAAAAAACAGAAAGACAACAGAAGTATGTTCCCTAGAAGTGAGATGTGATTCCCTGTAGCTTCCCAGGTTCCCGGTGATTGTTAATTCTTCCGGAGTGCTGACGGGGCATTCCCAGCGCGTTAAGCTTCCCATCGGCCTCGTGTCGGGATCGGAGGCGAAGCCGTGAATTATTGAGCGAGCTGTTGGAAGTGCAGCGTCAGCGAGGTGCGCTCGGCTGATTGGGAAAAGACGTTCCCGTTGCATTATTGATGCAGAACACCTGTTGCAGACCCTCCACCACCTCGTGATCCCGACGCTCCGTAAACCGGATCAAAAGATGGCGGCTCGTTACTACTGTGAAACTTCCCCTTGATGTCCTCTGATGTGAAGCACGTCAACGAAAGGAAAGCTTTCCACTACGCTCCAGTCTTCACGATTTAGCAAATGTTCATTACCCCCCTCCCCCCCTCTACCCCCCCCAGTGACGCTACATTAGAGCCCTCTAAGCCCTCTAAACCCTCTCTCTCTCTCTCCCTCTCCCTCTTTCTCTCTCTCTCTCTCTCTCTCGTCATTACCATCATGGAAGCCAATTGATATGCTTGCCTGCTTGTAATCCTCTCGACTCGTCAGTTCGTCCCTTTTGAGAATTCTGCGGAAAAACAAATTAAAACTTGAAGTCTGACGGCATGCGGGTGGAAAATCAGGATGATACTGCTGCAGGGTCTCTCTCTCTCTCTCTCTCTCTCTCTCTCTCTCTCTCTCTCTCTCTCTCTCCCCCCCCTGATTCCTGCAGGTCTTTCCCTCCCTTCATCCATCCCTCCCCTCTACTCATGTCCATTTGTCTCATTCCCTCCTTCCTTACACTCCTTCCTCATTCACTTTCCCTCTCATCAATCATTGTTTGTCCATCCATCCCCTGAGTGTTTCTGCCTTCCCTTCTTCAATCCTATGTCTTATTCACCCTCCTTTCTTTACACTTCTTCCTTTCCACCCTCCATCTGCCCTTGTCTTCACCTCCCTCTTCCATTCACCTCTGCATCCTTCCCTTTTTTGCTATCACTTCTCCCTCACCATAAACCACTTTACATGATTCTTTCTCCCTCTTTTCGTTCTCCTCCTCTTCTCAGCTGACCTTCTCCTTCGCCTCCTCTTTATCTCTTCATGTCTTCGCCCCCCTCCCCCCTCCATCTCTTCCAGCATCCTTCATTATTCGCGCGTGAGAGAGAGAGATGGTATCATGCAGGGATCGCTGCGATCCAATTCTGATACCCTCTCCCCCCTCTTCCCCCTCCTCCCCCCATCAGGGCGAGCGAGAGGGAGTGAGAGACAAACAGTGGGAAAGAGACTGAAGTCTTCTGAGGGAGAGATAATCTTTACTCCTTGTACAGTATATCCTCTGCAGTCAATAAGCTCTCTCTCCCTTTTCCCTCCTCTGCCATGTGGGGAAAGCTTTGAAGCCACCAGCTCTCTCTCTCTCTCTCTCTCTCTGTCTCTGTCTCTCTCTCTCTCTCTCTCCTCCCCCCTCCTCCCCCCTCCCTGTCTTCCCCCGGTTTTTGGTATTCCAGGCACGCTGCGTTCAGCAGGTGGAGCAATAGCTTTGCTGCTGCCACCTCTCGCCCCTTCTCTCCCAGACAGCCATCGATTTCCTATGGATGTGCCAAGGGGGGGGGGGGTCTGGGCAAGATGGTGCAGGAGCAAAGGGGGGGGGGGGTGAAGCCTCTAAATGGAAGTTACACCAACGAGTACACCATTCACTCATTGTGAGGTATTTGTGTATGATAACCATAGGCTGCGTTCAAGGCCTCAGCACCTCTAACATACGTTTTACTTTTATATTTACTATTTATATTTTATAGTGGTTTGGGCTTATGTTGTCTCCTTTTGTATTTTCTTTGTGTCTCTTTGTAGTTTCTTTGTGTCTCTTTGTAGTTTCTTTGTGTCTCTTTGTAGTTGTTTGTCTGAACCCCAAACACCAGAACACACAGTTGCACGTTTCCAGGTGGATGCTCACCCTGAACAAAGGGAGCTGGAGCTCATAAAAGCTCCTTCGGGTAGACATCTGATCAATGAATGGAATCGTTTTCAAACTTAACTTGAAACTTGACACAAAGAAAAGGATGAGCGCTCGATTCCCAGCAGCTTCTGGAGGCTCGATGGGTTCAATCCGTCACACAGATCCTAAGCTTCAGCATGCCGATGTGTCGGACGCTCTAGAGATGATCGGATGTGTTGGACGCTCTAGAGATGAACGGATGTGTCGGACGCTCTAGAGATGATCGGATGTGTAGGACACTCTAGAGATGATCGGATGTGTTTGACGCTCTAGAGATGATCGGATGTGTCGGACGCTCTAGAGATGATCGGATGATTCGGACGCTCTAGAGATGATCGGATGATTCGGACGCTCTAGAGATGATCGGATGATTCGGACGCTCTAGAGATGATCGGATGATTCGGACGCTCTAGAGATGATCGGATGATTCGGACGCTCTAGAGATGATCGGATGTGTCGGACGCTCTAGTGATGATCGGATGTGTCGGACGCTCTAGAGATGATCGGATGTGTCGGACGCTCTAGAGATGATCGGATGTGTCGGACGCTCTAGAGATGATCGGATGTGTCGGACGCTCTAGAGATGATCGGATGTGTCGGACGCTCTAGTTATGATCGGATGTGTCGGACGCTCTAGAGATGATCGGATGTGTCGGACGCTCTAGTGATGATCGGATGTGTCGGACGCTCTATAGATGATCGGATGTGTCGGACGCTCTAGAGATGATCGCATGATTCGGACGCTCTAGAGATGATCGGATGATTCGGATGATTCGGACGCTCTAGAGATGATCGGATGTGCCGGACGCTCTAGAGATGATCGGATGTGTCGGACGCTCTAGAGATGATCGGATGTGCCGGATGCTCTAGAGATGATCGGATGATTCGGACGCTCTTGAGATGATCGGATGTGCCGGACGCTCCAGAGATGATCGGATGTGTCGGACGCTCTAGAGATGATCGGATGTGCCGGACGCTCTAGAGATGATCGGATGTGTCGGACGCTCTAGAGATGATCGGATGATTCGGACGCTCTTGAGATGATCGGATGTGCCGGACGCTCCAGAGATGATCGGATGTGTCGGACGCTCTAGAGATGATCGGATGTGTGTAATCCACGTACAAACAGAGTAAAAAGGTTTAAGTTACATAGATGATGCTCATGGCAGTGAACATGGAGGCTCCCTTTGAAAGTGAGACAAAATCTTTCTTACTTCCTCCCTCCATGTTTCAACCCATTACACACACAAACACACAAACACACACACACACACACACATAACAAAAACCTAAGGAACAGTCCCTGTCGATCACAAGTTGACTTTCTGAACGTCGATCATGGAGCAGCCGGACTTCTTGTCTCCGGCTCCACGACACACATGTTCTGCTGTGCCGTGGAGCAGCGTGCACGAGCACGTGCACGGAGGCCCGTGTACGGACACGTTGCAAACACACACAGCAGCTCGTGGCGGCATGTGGGAACGGATGATGCTGCTCAACGCTTCTAAAAATAAACAGCAGATAATTACAGTGAAGGCTCACCGGTGCCACCGCATTACAGAGACGCCTGATTGTTAAAGTTAAAGATAATAATGATTATGAACTTTGTTCATAATCGGGGAGATGCTACAGGAACAAACTCAGGTAAAACACCAAATCCCCTCTCAGACGAAGCCTCATATCAACCACATTGCATTTATTTTGCTTGAGCAGAGCCCCTCTGTGGAACGAGAGGCGTTCAAGGTCCAGGAAGAAAGTTAGGGCATTTTGGATGTCAGCTGACCTAAACCTACGGTACACGAAATGTGCACTAAATTAATTACTACAAATATTTAACTTAATTTAATCAAAGTCAGACTTTGCAGATATACTGTTAAGGCAACGGGAACAGGAAGTGCTCTCATCGGACCGCCGTGTTACGTCAACATCGAGCTGCTTTTATTGGATGATCGCTCACACAGCTGAGATCAGTGTTACAACCTGCTGCTGTCAATCACACACACCTCACTTCCTCCTCTCTCTCTCTGTATCCCACCGGCCTCTCGAAAGGTATGTTAAAGGCAATCAAAGGAAACTGCTGTGTGTGTGTGTGTATGTGTGTGTGTGTGTGTGTGTGTGTGTGTGTGTGTGTGTGTGTGTGTGTGTGTGTGTGTGTGTGTGTGTGTGTGTGTGTGTGTGTGTGTGACACCACAGCTGCTGCAGCTTGTCTGAGGGTGTCAAGGCTTTTAAACATACTGTCACGTCTTTTTCTCAGTAATATTACACCAAAAAGGTCAGCAGGGGGAAGCACCGGCTTCCTGTTTCAGCCCTGTGTGTGTGTGTGTGTGTGTGTGTGTGTGTGTGTTGCATGTGATTTGTTGTGTCTACACATGATGGTCATTCTCTCTCCTGACCACTAAAAGCGAGTCCTGTCGTATAGTAATTCTATGAGAAAATGACTCTACTTCTGTCTATTTGAGATTTAAACAAATAAAAAGCCCGTCCTAAAAGCCCCGCCCTAAAAGCCCCGTCCTAAAAGCCCCGCCCTAAAAGCCCCGTCCTAAAAGCCCCGCCCTAAAAGCCCCGCCCTAAAAGCCCCGTCCTAAAAGCCCCACCCTAAAAGCCCCGCCCTAAAAGCCCCGTCCTAAAAGCCCCGTCCTAAAAGCCCCGTCCTAAATGCCCCGTCCTAAATGCCCCGTCCTAAAAGCCCCACCCTAAAAGCCCCGTCCTAAAAGCCCCGCCCTAAAAGCCCCACCCTAAAAGCCCCACCCTAAAAGCCCCGTCCTAAAAGCCCCCGCCGTAAAAGCCCCGTCCTAAAAGCCCCGCCCTAAAAGCCCCGTCCTAAAAGCCCCCGCCCTAAAAGCCCCACCGGAGGACCATTCAGTGACGCCATCATTCAGAGAAGCCTTTCCCATCCACCAACGTGTGACGAGTCGATCTGCTGTCGTCGTCTCTAAACGCTTCTTTAATCAGGTCGCACATCATGAAGCTGTCCCACGCTCCACTGCTGAAACATGTGAGTGTAAAGCATGAAGCATAAAGCATAAAGTATGAAGTATGAAGCATAACCTCAAGCGACGTATCGCCGTCAGTCACTTCCCGTGGCCCGGTGATGAAGAGGTGCACCGGCATTCCCAAAAGGGTTTGTTTGCCGGAGTGAATCTTACATGACTGAGTCAGCCTATTGTCGCTCTGGAGGATAACCGGAGACCATGACGCCGTCTCTGCTGCGTCACTTCCAGTCATATGTAATTATGATAAGAAATAGACACGCCCATGTTTTGACAGCGTTGGCCTGTTTAGACCGGCTTGACATTTAAAAGTCTAAATAATTTAACTTAAAGCAAAGAGAGTCGTAGCTCACGGAGCGCCGCATGCTAGCCGCCCTTAAACACTGAAGCCGTTCACGCTGACGTCCAGCGGCGTGACTTTGAACTCGGGGTGAACTTCCTGTGCTGCAGGTGAGGTCCCCACACGGAGGCCTGTCTGAGCATCACAGCCACACTACCTAAGTCACTACCTTTATCGCAGGCCTGCAGGATGTTGCAGAAAGCCAGTCCACATTGAGCGATGCGTCCCTGGTTCGTCTTGTTAAGACTTCCCAACCAGCCGCCGTGTGTTTGAACCCCGCCGGGCTCCGTGTTGCACCATCAACCGTCCCCATCACACTCCTGCATGACGACATAAAGGCGGCGTGAGTTTTTAATAACTGGCTCTCGGCCCGGTCTGGTGAGAAGGAGCCAAAGCACACAGGAGGAGCGGTGCGTGGCCTCAGCAGTCATTCAGGACCCGAGGTGGCGATTATGTAATTATTGGATTAGTCATAAAAACACAGCGAACACAGGAACAGGTTCACTGAGCCGGCCGAGTGTCGAATGTCACGACCGGAGCAGCGACGCACCTGAAGGAACACTTTACATGTGGGAAGAGGAGATCTGGGAACGCCGAGTGTTGGAATAAGAATACATAAAACATGTTTATGCATAAGCAGAGAAACTACGCTGATTCTAGACGGCAAAGCCCTCAGTGTTGGACAGGAAGACATTAAGCAGCTTTAAGGGAATCTTCTCCAGACAGACAAACAGCTGACGGTCCAACAAACCCTGATGAGCCGGTTCTTCCCGGCAGGAGGAGGGAGCTGCAGCGTCGTTAACCCCTCGGTGCCCAGCAGCAGCTCACCTGTAATCAGAGAGGAGGGGGCAGGAAGTGGAACTTTTATTTAAACTGATTATTTTTATGATCAAATTACCTTTTCAGTTTCTCTGAATATAGTTTTATGTTGCCAGATAATCAGGTATGCTCACCCAAGTGTTTGCAGAACGCCACAAAATGAGGAAACATTATTGCGCTGTAATTCCTAAATGTTTTTTTTTCCATTTATTTATTGGAAGCACTTTGAATTCCTTTGTTGTTGAAATGTGGTAAACAAATAAACTCGCCCTGCCTCGGCTCGCCCTTTAATAGCATCCAACCCTAACAGGTGTCATTATGAAACATTAGACAATAGGTCACATAAACAACTCCAACCACAAAACTTCAATCAAAATGCCTTTAACGGATCGGCTGACACGAGAGTCGACTCTTTATTTTGTTTGTGTTTCTCTGAAACATAGCAGAAATATTTACAGGCTGATCAAATGTTTTTTAGAAATCGGTCAGAAAGTATTCATTCACCATTTAAAGAGAATAAATACAATGTTTCCTTTTCCAATGTTTCCTTGTAACAATTGGTGCTTCTCAGCAAAACACATATTGAGCTCTAAACATGGCAATGAAGGAAACAACTTTCATTTAAGAGAGAGAGAGAGAGAGAGAGAGAGAGAGAGACTGAGAGAGAGAGAGAGAGAGAGAGACTGAGAGAAAGAGAGAGAGAGAGAGAGAGAGAGAGAGAGGGAGACAGTGGACGTTGTCATTATGTGTTATGTGCTGTGACCATGAGACACAATCAGCACCATGGACAGAGCCCACTGGGTCTCTATAATAGAACATTCACCTCTTCTGCAGATTAGTGGCTTTTTATTATTTGTATTTTTATTATTTGTATTTTGTTTTCTTGTCTAGTTTGAGGGAATGTGTAACATTCAAATTTTTAACCCTAACCCTAACCATAACCATAACGCTCCACATTGGTTTTCATTACAACTTCACTCCTTCCGACTTAACATTTTCAAAATAAAAGCCCAGCCTTTTCACCACAAAACAGCAAATCCCATCGCGCCTCACTGGCCTGCTGGTCTTGTTTCTCTCCAGCACACCTGCGTAGTAACACACACACACACACACACACACACACACACACACACACACACACACACACACACACACACACACACACACACACACACACACACACACTCACACACACACTCACTCACACACACTAACACTGCATCCACTCGACCGAACACTCTGAATAAAACACGGCTGAATATCAGTAATGTGTCCTCGTTGGTCTCCCAGAGAAATAAGTTTAACATGTTTGATTGCCAGAGTATCAGGTCTTCATCTTCATCTTCCTCTTCATCTTCTCCTAAACTCTGAGTCACATTTTAAGAGCTGTAACAGACTTTTCCTGGTAAACAAACAGAAACCAGCTGTGTTGCCGGGTAACGGCGCCTGTAAACATATTGTGTGAATCACTTACGCTCTAATGTGGTGGAAGCTCATGAAGCCTCTCACTGGAACCATTATGCTTAATGTGCTGGAACCATTAGGCCCAGAATACCCGCTGGTCTTGATCAATGGAAAACAAACGTCACGTCAGGGAGACGTTGTTTACAAAGTGCTCGACCCCGGGCCGACCTCACGGACTCAAATGGGCTGAAACACAACTCCCTCCATAGTCTGCGTTTTTTAAATAAAGACCAACTGACGATACACACCAACATGACATCGTGCTGTCCCGTAGCAGATGAGTGTGTGTGTGTGTGTGTGTGTGTGTGTGTGTGTGTGTGTGTGTGTGTGTGTGTGTGTGTGTGTGTGTGTGTGTGTGTGTGTGTGTGTGTGTGTGTGCTTGAACCTGCCATCAAAGATGAACTGAAGTCATTTGGAGGCACTCAGCTGGAGGTTGTGTCCATGAACCATGAACCCAGACCAGTGGAGCTGATCAAGCGTTTGGGACGCTGCCGGACGGAGGGGCGTGTCCTGGACCACCTGGTGCCGGCCCAATTAGACCAGCAGTACACTGACCCAACTGCAGCAGAACAGCCGGTGGGGGAAAACACGACCAGGGCCAGGACGAGGACCAGGACCAGGACCAGGACCACGCCAACTTCCTCCTCCACGAGCTCCAGGTAGAGCACATGGCCCGCTGCTGGGAAGGCATCGAGCTACCGGACTCAGGGGACATTGGGTTAAGGGAACATAGGGTTAAGGGAACATAGGGTTAAGGGAACATAGGGTTAAGGGAACATACGGTTAAGGGAGCATATGGTTAAGGGAACATAGGGTTAAGGGAACATACGGTTAAGGGAACATACGGTTAAGGGAGCATATGGTTAAGGGAACATATGATTAAGGGCACATAGGGTTAAGGGAACATACGGTTAAGGGAACATAGGGTTAAGGGAACATAGGGTTAAGGGGACATAGGGTTAAGGGAACATATGGTTAAGGGAACATATGGTTAAGGGAACATAGGGTTAAGGGAAAATCCTGATAATACGTCACACACATTCCCCCAAGTTGAAAATATAAATCATGACATTCGTTATATAATTGTAAATTTTGGAAGTTTGTTTGGTTTCCAACCTGCGTGTTGATGAAACGACTCCCTGCTCTTGCAATTGCAGCGCTTATACTTTGACCAGAGAAATAAATCTACCAAAATGAGAGAAGTTGTTCGGCTGAATTCTTCCGGAGTTTCTACCAGGCATCCAATTTGGATTACGCTAACAAAGTGCAGTTTTAAAATATGGCAAACGTAAAATAAAAATGATGAAAAGAAATACATCTGACAAAGCGATCATTTCAAATGACTCGCTGAGTGTCGGCCTCTCCATTCTCACCTGGATCAGCTCATAAGCTTCTGATTGCTTCCATTTGCATCCATTACATAACGGCTCCGAGGCGCCGATGCATTGGAACGGGGGAATCGAACGCTGCGCTGAACCCGAGCGCCGACCTGCAGTCGTGACGGGCCCTCTGCATCTCACAACAAACACGGCCCAAGATGGGGGCTAATCTCTTCTTCGGTGGTACGTAACCACCGGGTCGCCGCCTCATCGCAGCGCTAATTGTGTGGGTTGATCCGCTTAATGGGCCGACGGCAGCGGCTGCATTTGTATTAATGGCGTGCCAAGGCCCCCCCCCCTCACACACACACACACACACACACACACACACACACCGATACGCACACACTTTTCATCTTTTCATCGTCTCATTTTGTATTTCTCTCATTCAGCTCTTCTCAGGGCCTTTTACACACCGGAGGACTTAAGAAGAACAAAAATGTGATTTTTTTCGGCAGAGTGTGGCAGTCTGTCTGACGTTGTTGTTGTTGTTGTTGTTGTTGTTGTTGTTGTTCCTTTTAGTAAAAGGCTCTCAGTGGATTTGAGCTTCCTATGGGAAACCGTTTATGGCGAGAAGCTTTTATTGTGAAAGGTGAGGTCAGAAGGGGTTAATACAGGTTGGACTAGACGTTGTTGTACTCTATACTGAATGTCAGTTCCACCTTCATGTGATCAGAAATATGGTTATTGTTCTGATAAAAACAAAGACGCTTCATCGTTGACAGGAACAATAGTGAGAAACACTGACAGGTGAATAATTCGCCCACATTCGTTCCCCGTCTCTCTCTTTGTTCCATTATCTCTTATTTTTCCTCTTCCTCTCCTTTTTGTTTGTTTCTCTCCGTGGCCGGAGGAAGGATGAACGCATAATAACCGACATCACGCCGCTAACAGGTGTCTCTGTTGTCGGCCTCGCTCGGCGAGGTCGGAGGTCGCCGCTCAGCTCGCCGTCTCACGGAAAACGCTGCATGGATAATTGCTGACGGCTTCTCTGGAACGCTTGTAATTACACACATTTACCGTTTTTATTGTCTGTCTGTCAGTAAGATAATAGTCAGATTTCATATAATCAGAGAAGTAAAGTCTTTTGATTCCACTCTGAGATTCAACAACTTGGACATGCTGGTACGATTTCACTGGTTATTGTGAAATGTTTTAATTTAACATATTTATATTGCAGGTATTTCAGGATTTTATATATTTATATTGCAGGTATTTCAGGATTTTATTTATTTATATTGCATGTATTTGGTGATTTAACATATTTATATTGCAGGTATTTGGTGATTTAACATATTTATATTGCAGGTATTTGGTGATGTAACATATTCATATTGCATGTATTTGGTGATTTAACATATTTGTATTGCAGGTATTTGGTGATTTAACATATTTACATTGCAGGTATTTGGTGATTTAACATATTTATATTGCATGTATTTGGTGATTTAACATATTTATGTTGCAGGTATTTGGTGATTTAACATATTTGTATTGCAGGTATTTGGTGATTTAACATATTTATATTGCAGGTATTTGGTGATTTAACTTATTTACATTGCAGGTATTTGGTGATTTAACATATTTATATTGCAGGTATTTAGTGATTTAACATATTTACATTGCAGGTATTTGGTGATTTAACATATTTATATTGCATGTATTTGGTGATTTAACATATTTATATTGCATGTATTTGGTGATTTAACATATTTATATCGCAGGTATTTGGTGATTTAACATATTTACATTGCAGGTATTTGGTAATGTAACATATTTATATTGCATGTATTTGGTGATTTAACATATTTATGTTCAGAATCAGAATCAGAACCATTTATTGCCATGTATGTTTACACATACAAGGAATTTGTCCTGGCGGGAAGGTGCATACATTTAACATTTAACAATACACATTTAACAGTTAACGCAGTGCAATAAATGAGGATGAATGAATATCTACATTGAAACAGTAGCATATCAAAATACCAAAAATAAGATAAAGTGCATGGAATGTGCATGAGTGTAAGTGTTGTGTGAAAGTGGCAAGTGCAATGCCAAAGTGTCAAGTGTATTCAAGTCAAGTATAAGTATAAGGCTATGTGCAGGGGAGTGTCCGGTGGGAATTGTCTGGGGGTGACAGAGTCATTAGAGTCAGTGGGGGACCCGGGCTCTGTTGATGAGCCCGACGGCAGACGGGAAGAAACTGTTTTTGTGGCGTGAGGTCTTGGTCCTGATGGACCGCAGACTCCTGCCAGAGGGGAGGGACACCAACAGTTTGTGTCCAGGGTGAGAGGGATCAGCTACAATCTTCCTCTTCCGCTTCAGGGTCCTTGAAGCAAACAAGTCCTGGAGGGACGGCAGATTGCAGCCAATCACCCTCTCAGCAGAGCGAATGATGCGTTGCAGCCTGGCCTTGTCCTTGGCAGTGGCTGCAGCGTACCAGACTGTGATGGAGGAGCAGAGGATGGACTCGATGATGGCAGTGTAGAAGTGCACCATCATTGTCTTTGGCAGGTTGAGTTTCCTCAGCTGCCTCAGGAAGAACATCCTCTGCTACGCCTTCTTGGAGATGGAGCTGATGTTTAGTTCCCACTTGAGGTCCTGGGTAATGATGGATCCCAGGAAGCGGAAGGACTCCACAGCTTTGACGGGGGAGTCACACAGGGTGAGAGGGGCTGGTGGGGCTGAGATCTTTCTGAAGTCCACAACCATCTCCACTGTCTTCAGAGCGTTGAGCTCCAGGTTGTTTTGGCTGCACCAGGTCACCAGGTGGTCAGTCTCCCACCTGTAGGCGGACTCGTCCCCACCAGAGATGAGTCCAATGAGGGTGGTGTCATCCGCAAACTTCAGGAGCTTGACGGACTGGTGACTGGAGCTGCAGCTGTTGGTGTACAGGGAGAAGAGCAGAGGGGAAAGAACGCAGCCTTGGGGGGAACCGGTGCTGATGGACCGAGAGGCTGAGACGTGTTTCCCCAGCCTCACGTGCTGCTTCCTGTCAGACAGGAAGTCTGTGATCCACTTGCAGGTGGAGTCGGGCACGTGCAGCTGGGAGAGCTTGTCCTGCAGCAGAGACGGGATGATGGTGTTGAAGGCAGAGCTGAAGTCCACAAACAGGATCCTGGCGTAGGTTCCTAGGGAGTCCAGATGATGGAGGATGGAGTGGAGGGCCATGTTGACTGCATCGTCCACAGACCTGTTGGCTCTGTAGGGGAACTGCAGGGGATCCAGGAGTGGGTCGGTGAGGGTTTTGAGGTGGGACAGGACCAGACGCTCAAAGGACTTCATGACCACAGAGGTCAGGGCGACGGGCCTGTAGTCATTGAGTCCTGTGATCCTAGGTTTTTTGGGGATGGGGATGATGGTGGAGGCCTTGAAGCAGGCTGGTACATGGCATGTCTCCAGTGAGGTGTTGAAGATGTCTGTTAACACCGGGGACAGCTGATCAGCACAATGCTTCAGGGTGGAGGGGGAGACAGAGTCCGGGCCGGCTGCTTTGCGGGGGTTCTGCTTTTTAAAAAGCCTGTTAACGTCTCTCTCTTGGATAATGAGGGTCGTCACTGTGGAGGGGGTAGGGGGCGCTGTGAACGATGGTTCAGAGGCGTGAGCCCCTGATGGGCTGGGGGAGGGAGGGCTGGTGGTCTGTGGTTGGTTGGTGGGGCTGTTGGTGGGGCTGTGGGGGATGGCGTCAGGACTATTCCATTGTCTTTCAAATCTGCAGTAGAACTCATTCAGCTCGTCTGCCAGGCGGAGGTCGTTCATGGAGTGGGGGGTTCTGGGCTTGTAGTTGGTGATCTGTTTGAGCCTCTCCAGACCGACGCAGAATCACTTGCTGAGAGCTGGTGTTGTAGTTTCTCAGAGTACAGTCGTTTAGCGTCCCTCACCGCCCTGCTAAACCTGTATTTTGACCCTGTGTACAAGTCCTTGTCCCCACTCCTGAACGCCTGGTCCTTTTGCAGCCGTAGTTTTCTGAGTTCCGCTGTAAACCTGTTGCAGGTATTTGGTGATTTAACATTATTTGGTGATTTAACATATTTATATTGCAGGTATTTGGTGGTTTAACATATTTATATTGCAGGTATTTAGTGATTTAACATATTTATGTTGCAGGTATTTGGTGATTTTACGCTTTACTTCCTGAGCTCGCTAAACGTCGAGCTAATTTTAGGGCTTTGCGTCGAGAACGTGCCGAGGCTCATTAAACACGACGATTACATTCTACCTGATGTCTGGTTCAGGTGGCTTACAGCAGGTGGAGGGGGAGGCACACACACACACAGTCGCACACATGCTGTAACACACACTCCTCATTGCACGCGCGGGGAAAACAGATTACAAAGCGAAGGCGAGTCGATTTCAATGCACTATTATCGCAGCGAGTCGTGGAGCATAATTGTGTTGCATGTGCATTGAGGGCTCTTCATCAGCAATGCTATCACACTTTAGCTAACGCTATGCAGCAGGAAATAAAAAACCCTCCGGGGACAATAAAGGGATATAAACAGGTAAAGGGGTGTCTTTCTTTATTGCAGCTGTTGTACGGATGTGTCCCAGGGCGAGTGTGTGCGTCAGGGAGGAGGAAGGGGGGGGAGTGGGGGGGGGGGGGGGTGTTTGTTGGTTTCCTGTAGCTCGGAGCCAATATGTGGATTGCTCAAAAATACTACTTTGTCTTTATCAATCCCCTTTACGCTTTCTCATCTCGCTATAACTTGCTGCAAAAAAAAAACAAATAAAAAAAGAGCAAAAGGCCCACTTGGATGCTGCAGCTCTCCAGCAGCACAGCTCGTCCCGGTGGTTCGTTTTGAAGGAACAAACAGAGAGCTGATATAAGCTTCAGATATCAGAACCCGTCTGGTAAACACCTCAAGACTGAACACGGAGACTGAAGGCCCAGTCGGCCCAGTTGGCCCAGTCGGCCCAGTAGGCCCGGTCCCACCAGAGGCCTCCCTGCAGGGCGCCTTGAGACCGTAGATCGTGTACGTATGAACCTCATTGGGTTGTGTTCTGACGGTGGTGTGAGCTTTCTTCAGTGTGAACTGACTGCTGGTAAAATCCTACATAACCCTTCATTTAGTGGGCAGCAATACACACTGCATGAGTATGCAGTGTGTATTATGTTTTATGTGATTTTGAACACAGCCCTTCTTTCTGTTTCCTCTGTAATGGGTCGTTTCTGGGTTATGTGAGCGCTGCCCACTGGCGAGCTAACGGCCGCCGCTCTGCACGGGCGTCACATGGTGGTTACAGCTGATTGCGACATCCCGGCCGGTGGCGTCGCCACAGAACTTCATATTGAGCACCGTTAAAAAAGAGATTTGACAGGAGTGTGGAAAAGAGAACCCTCTCGGCTACCCATGGTGCATCTGACACTTACTGTAATTCTGTATAATATTCTAATGCAGAGAGTGTAAAGTGGCACCAAACCCAGCAGTGAAAACAGACTTTGTGTTTGCTGACGACCATGTCGGCGAGAGGTGCACTGCAGTCGGACGATTCCCTTCCCGCCCTTCTGTTTACCGGGAACCGGAGGACTGGGTTTAGTGGTCCATGCAACATGCCTCTCCTTTCCATTCATTCTGTATCAGCAGGCTCCCGACCGCCGTTATTGCCCATTTCCTCACTTCCATATTTTACTCTCTCAATGGGTGCTATGCAATTAAGCTAAAATGTCATTAAAATTCCATTACAATTCAAACAGAGAGATTAATTTGCCACACAGTTGCAAACTGTATGCAATTAAAAACTGCAAAACTCGATGATTAAAATACAGACGTATGTATGTGTGCACTACGTACACTTACGGAGCCGTTTGTCCTCCGTGAAGGAAAACGCTCCCTAATTGTGGAGAAACTCAACGGTGATTAATGGCGGAACTTTAGGCCGACAAGTTCAGTTTTCCCCCTTTATAATAAGTCACAAAATAATGGATGGTTTGGGGATAAAGGTTTAATTGGGTGCTATTGTATATGTGAACATTAAGGCTGTGTGTATGGTTATTAGCAGTTGTGGCGGTTGGGTTGTATCTTTTATTTCTCTTCTGCAGTCGTTAAGGCAACGAAAAGCTACAAAGTATCACCACGACAAAACTCTTTATTCTCTTAAACTCAGGAAATCGTATTAATAAATTGTAAAATGCAAATGTGTTCTCAGAATTGGCCAAAAGCTGACCCTGCATGGGTCGCCTCCCCTTAACAAGCTCGGATAAAAAACAACAACAACTGGCGAGTAGATTGAGTCCTGCATTCTGTGATGATTTACCACATTACTCTGCAAACATTGAACAACTTCCAAATAAGTCCAGTCCATCCAAAACATCCAAACCATCCAAACCATCCATAACCATCCAAACCATCCAAACCATCCAAAACCATCCAAAACATCCAAACCATCCAAACCATCCATAACCATCCAAACCATCCAAAACCATCCAAACCATCCAAAACATCCATACCCATCCAAAACATCCAAACCATCCAAAACATCCAAAACATCCAAACCATCCAAAACATCCAAACCATCCAAACCATCCATACCCATCCAAACCATCCAAAACATCCAAACCATCAAAAACCATCAAAAACCATCCATACCCATCCAAACCATCCAAAACATCCAAAACCATCCATAACCATCCAAAACATCCAAAACATCCAAAACATCCAAAACCATCCAAAACCATCCAAACCATCCAAAACATCCAAAAACATCCAAAAACATCCAAAACCATCCAAACCATCCAAAACATCCAAAACCATCCAAACCATCCAAAACCATCCAAAACCATCCAAACCATCCAAAACATCCAAACCATCCATAACCATCCAAACCATCCAAAACCATCCAAAACCATCCAAACCATCCAAAACATCCAAACCATCCATAACCATCCAAACACACCAAAACCATCCAAAACCATCCAAACCATCCAAAACATCCAAAAACATCCAAAAACATCCAAAACCATCCAAACCATCCAAAACCATCCAAAACATCCAAAACCATCCAAAACCATCCAAAACATCCAAACCATCCAAAACCATCCAAAACATCCAAACCATCCAAACCATCCAAAACATCCAAAAACATCCAAAACCATCCAAAACCATCCAAACCATCCAAAACCATCCAAAACATCCAAAACCATCCAAAACCATCCAAACCATCCAAAACACCCAAACCATCCAAAACATCCAAAACCATCCAAACCATCCAAACCATCCAAAACACCCAAACCATCCAAAACATCCAAAACATCCAAACCATCCATAACCATCCAAACCATCCAAAACCATCCAAAACCATCCAAAACATCCAAACCATCCAAAACCATCCAAAACATCCAAACCATCCAAACCATCCAAAACATCCAAAAACATCCAAAACCATCCAAAACCATCCAAACCATCCAAAACCATCCAAAACATCCAAAACCATCCAAAACCATCCAAAACCATCCAAAACACCCAAACCATCCAAAACATCCAAAACCATCCAAACCATCCAAACCATCCAAAACACCCAAACCATCCAAAACATCCAAAACATCCAAACCATCCATAACCATCCAAACCATCCAAAACCATCCAAAACCATCCAAAACATCCAAACCAACCAAACCATCTAAAACCATCCAAAACTATCCATAACCATCCACACGCATATTACACGTATCAAAATCGATCAATAATACAAGAACTAGAAGCTTCAATGGAAGACCTTCTGACCGCTCTTGGAGGCGACGCACCGACTCATTACTTCGCTCACCGGGAACGAAGGAGGACGTCGCTCGTATTTGGTTATCGAGCCGTGACGCGGCTCGTGTCCTGTGGTGTCCTTGACCGATGTGCACAGGATAAATGAGCTCTCCTCTTTATTGACTTTCTTTTTTTTTCTCTCCTCCAAGTCTCAGATTTCCCAGGAGATAATGTCCTGTTTGTTCTTACACACACACACACACACACACACACACACACACACACACACACACACACACACACACACACACACACACACACACACACACACACACACACACACACACACACACACACACACACACACACACACACACACACACACACACACACACACACACACACACACACACACACACACACACTCATGGTCACAGATAAGTAACTATGAAGATGTGTTCACATACTAGAGGTGTTGTGATGCCGATACGGTGGATTTGATTGGATCGTTGACTATGACCAACAGATTGGATGATACACTCCACATGCTGGCTCTTCTTTAGTGGGCAATAAACTAAATAAATGTATTTAGGAGAAGGACTCTGAGTTCGGACCCTTGATTTGTAAATTACACATATTTGCTAATTTCTGACGAAATCAAACCCCAATCAGGTAATGGGTCCTTTTTCTACTCGATTGTTCTTATTTTTGTGTTGCATCCTTTATTTTAAAACTCAAGTGAAGAGGTCATATCAGCTGCCACTAACTAAACACAACTGTTTGTGTGTCTGTACTCAGCCAAAGATCATCCACAAAGACCTTTTTTATTTCTTTCAGTTTCACCAACTCCAACAGAGTGAGACCTCTTCTCCAGTAAAAAAAAACAAAAACATCAGCTGATCGTGCCAGGTTAGTTTAGGAGTCACATTCCCCACAAAAGTACTTGGTTATGTGTATTGAAACAATCATGGTTTGGCTCAAAATGACGAACAGCGGTCTCCTGGGTGAAAGTCTCCCTTTAGACGAAACAACCGACTACGATTAGAAACTTCTTTGTGATATGTTAAAAACAAACAAAATCTGGGAGAAACAAAGTCCACAAAGCAGTTTTGTTGTTTGAGAACGTGACTTTTGAAGACATCCGACTGATTGGCTGAACTGGAACCATGTAGAACCGAACAGGTGAGACAGTTTAAACAAACGATGCAGCTGAACGGACGATGACGAGGAATTCAGCTTCCTCTTGATCACTGCACCCAGAACCTGAATGAAAAGAGCTTGTAGAAAACGTCCCTCTGTGAGCGGCAGTTACCAATAACACTCTTCCCTTCGTTAAGGTCATTGAAGCAAATACCTGTTATTAGATCAGCAGATACGGAACCACAAAGGATCAAGACCCCAACAAGGTCTTTCGGAACAAAGAGACTCTCAACATACACGAACAAAACCAAACAAAAAAACACTCTTTTAGGAGAAAGATTACTTCAGTGCTTCCAATCTGGATGGTGTAACACAAGCACACACACACACACACACACACACACACTCAGACAGACAAATCCTCAGCTGGCAGAAAAAATGATCTTAAGCTTCTGGATTTTAAACAGGATCCCGAACGCAGCAGGGGACGTTTGTTCACCGAAACACCTTCATTCCTTTGAACCTTTAGTAACATATAGACACTCGCTCGCCCACACACACACACACACACACACACTCTCAGACGGCTCTAACGGTCTAATCTCAACCTCATTCCCACGTATAATAACCTCAAAGTGTGAAGAGAAAGCGTCAAACTAGTCGCCCCGTTTCCTCTTCAGAAAACGGTTTCCTCGGCTCTTATCCCCCAAAAGCCCATGCGGAGTTCTGATGACCAGATGTGGGTCCAGGGCCAGAACCAAAGACCTCCTATGGACTTAGTGTGTTCCCTCTGTTCGCGTCTTCCAGTTTCTTTGTTGTTGTTGTTGTTGTTGTTGGTTATTTTTGTACGACAGATATGACAAATACCTTTTCCCGGTAAAGAACAGCCGGTGTTTAGAGCGGATCTACGTCCTCGCCTCCCTCTCTCTCTCTTTGTCTCTCTTCATAATCACTCCTCTTTTGCTTTGTTTTCCTTCTATTTTCTTTGTGTACTTTTCTTCTCCTCCTCCGTTTCGACCACACGTTTCCTCTTCATCTCCTTCTTTGTATCTGCCTCCTCTTCATCACCTCCTCGCTGTGGAGAAATCTCTTCTGATTCCTTAATGTTTATGTGTTTTGTCCTCTTCCTCCTCTTCGTCTCTTTTGTGCTCCTCCTCTGTTCGTCTTCTGCTCGTCATCGTCCCACCTTACGCCTCCTTTCACCTGTTTCCTCTACTCCCTCTACTCTCCTCTTATGTCCTCCGCTTCATCCCTTGTTCTTTTATCCCGCCATCTGTTCATTCCTCTCGTTCAACCCTCTCCTCTTCTCCTCCTCTCCTCTCGGCCTCGGCTCTCCATCCTCTTCTTTGCCAAGCTTTTCTCGCCTCCTCGTCACGCTCCTCTTCCCCTTTTATTCTTCGCCTTCTCCTCCCACCCATCTGTCTTCTCTTGTCTCCCTCTTCCCATCCTTTCCATTCTCTTTCTCCCCACCGCCGTCTCCCCCAGTCTCCTTCCCTTTCTCCCCTCTTCCATCTTCCACCCCTCAAATCAGTTTCCTGTGTCTAACTTTGCCCTCTTCCTCCTTTCATCTCCTCCTCCTCCTCCTCCTCCTCCTCTCCACCCTGTCGCCAATCTATCTCCTCTTCTCTCATCCTCTCGTCTTTCTTCGCCTTCCTTCCACACACACTTTTTTCCATCTTGCTGAAATGTGTGTGTGATGTTGAGGCATGTCTGTTTGTTTGGCATTCCTTTAGCATTTCACATTACTGACAGTTTGGGAAGTCAGGTCACAGATTAAAGGGACAGGCTGGTTTCGAAACAGCCAGGAGAGGTTTGCCTGTTTATCTCTGTCTGCCTGTGTGTGTGTGTGTGTGTGTGTGTGTGTGTGTGTGTGTGTGTGTGTGTGTGTGTGTGTGTGTGTGTGTGTTTGATGACTGTAGGAGGTTGTGTGGCTCTGTAAAAAGAGAGGAAGAACTATAGTGCACAAAGTGAGTCATCCGTGGCCCCTTGCTGTACCCTCCTTCTGGCATTCTTTTGTGAGCTTTAGGCCAACAGCCAATGACTTTTCAATCTGTGTGTGTGTGTGTGTGTGTGTGTGTGTGTGTGTTTTGGATTATCTGCTCTGTGTATATTGGTAAAAGAAAGAAAGAAAAGTTGTCAATGGAAGTTCGGTTCAAGGACAAAAGGTATTACAAACACACACACACACACACACACGCACACACGCACACACACACACACACACTTCTGTCTTGTAGCTACTCAAATGGCCTCAGTGAATAGAAACTCTGGAGGGTGTGTAATCCTGTCAGGCTCTGCATGAGCTGAATTTAGTGAAGGGTCTTTTTCAACGGAGTAGATTCAGATGTTCTGTCTGATTGAAACATAGACCTGCTGGATTCCCACTCTACACCTGGGAAATACATCCACCACCAGGGGGCGACTCCTCTGGTTGTATAGAAGTCTATGCTTCATGTGTTAAAGCTGCATTCTCTCTCCTGACCACCAGGGGGCGACTCCTCTGGTTGTATAGAAGTCTATGCTTCATGTGTTAAAGCTGCATTCTCTCTCCTGACCACCAGGGGGCGACTCCTCTGGTTGTATAGAAGTCTATGCTTCATGTGTTAAAGCTGCATTCTCTCTCCTGACCACCAGGGGGCGACTCCTCTGGTTGTATAGAAGTCTATGCTTCATGTGTTAAAGCTGCATTCTCTCTCCTGACCACCAGGGGGTGACTCCTCTGGTTGTATAGAAGTCTATGCTTCATGTGTTAAAGCTGCATTCTCTCTCCTGACCACCAGGGGGCGACTCCTCTGGTTGTATAGAAGTCTATGCTTCATGTGTTAAAGCTGCATTCTCTCTCCTGACCACCAGGGGGCGACTCCTCTGGTTGTATAGAAGTCTATGTAAATGACTCTACTTCTCTCTTGATGTATTCCCTCAGTAAACATGAGTTTATGTCTCAATCTCTAGTTTCAAGTCTTCTTCAATACAGCATGATGTTCATTTAGTAAATTATGCTCATTTAGAGTCAAACAGACCATAAAGCAGTGGATGCTTTAGGGCGGAGCTACAGGGTGATTGACAGGGGTCTACCAGATCATACATCAGGGGATGCTTTTATATACCTGGATTCTAAACACTGGGTCACCTGCTCATGTATTCTCCCCATCAACCTTCAGGGTGCATTCAGGGTGCTCTTAGTTAGCTTGTGTTTGTCAGCATTAAGCAACAGGCTTAGTATCACATTGTTGTCCCATTCAAGCTTTATTTCATTTCTGGTTTTGACCAGGGGGGGGGGGGGTCTATTTCTTGGTGATCTTGGTTCTTAGTATTTCAATGTAATATCAAATATTTAAATTAAGCGAGTAACATGTAAACAAATGTGGTCCATCGCGTCTGAAGGTCTGCTCGGAGGCCTCCAGCGGACCACATTATTAAAGCACCGACTCCGGAACGCTCTCTGGAATATTCTTCCTGTGTTGCATTAATATCCCTCGACTAATGATCACCAGCAGCAATGCAAATCTTCATAATTAGGCACTTTGTTGATTTGCTATTTCTTGTTTGTTTAGTCTCCGGGGCTCGCCGTGCTTCTGTTTATTATGCCGCTCGCTCGCAGGGCAGGCGTCGAGGAGCAGGAGAGCAGGGCGAAGAGGGGGAATGTGGACACCATGTTTAATTAGCTGAATATATAGGGACTTCAATATCTCTATTGTGTGTTTGCCTCTCAGCAGCGTGTCGTCCCTGAAACACACAATTAAGAAAAGTTGACATTTACTTTTTCTGTCTCTATCTGAAACAACAAGAGGAGTTTGTGCTTTCACACATTTCTGACTTTAGTGGGAGAAAAATACGAGTTATAATAACCAGGCTCTCCGGGCGCTTTCACGAACGAGCTAACTGCATCGTAGTCGCTTCCAAAGAGAACCCGTGGTTCCAATGCTGCCGAACATGATCCTACCAAGATGCACAAAGTCTGGTTAGCAGGTCTGTCTTTCAATCAGAGGATCGGGGGTTCAACCCCCAAAAGAGTTCATGAAGTCATTCACGGTGAAATTCAAGGTTTTGTGGCGAGTTGAAGAAAAAAGAAGGAGCGATACCCTCAAGTCTGCAATCCTCAGCATTAATTATTATTATAATATAGTCTTGAGATAAACTTCTTTATTTGGTCCATTTGAACAGAATCCAGCTGAAGATCAAACAAACTGAGTTTTTACTCAGATTGGGACTCAAACACCCGGATGTGCAGCTCATGCAGCGCCTTCTGTTTTAGAGCACGAGCTGAGGAGGCGGAGCTGTGGAGGCAGAGCGGAGGAGGCGGAGCAGAGAAGGCGGAGCTGTGGAGGCGGTGCTGTGGAGGCGGTGCTGTGGAGGCGGTGCTGTGGAGGCGGAGCTGTGGAGGCAGAGCGGAGGAGGCGGAGCAGAGGTCCTTTTAGGGCGACTGTCAGGCCCAGGGTTGTTTTATCGTGATGAGTCTTTATTTGAGGCTCTGAATCTCCAGTTTTTATTTTTTCGACTTCACTGGAAAAATAAAATGTAATCACAATGCGACTATTTGAATTTCAGCCACGTTATTTTGAATATAGACACACCCACAAAAACACTCCAACACTTTCACATCATCGAGAAATTTCAAAGCACTGAATTCAAACCACGTCACGTCATCAGATCGATGCCCCGAATCAAGTCTGACTTTTTACAGTTTTAAGACACTTCCACATTGGTTATGTCTTATTATACGATTCATATTCAGGATAGGCCTCCAGAGGTTTACGACTATTCTGATTGATTTCCCTGTAAACCAGCCATGCAGACATGCGACCATGCCATTTGCTGTCAGTGTGTGTTGCATGCATCCGTCTCCCGAGCTTTTGGGGAAAAATGTGAAACACCCTCACAGAATGGAGCGATTCTGAAATCAGAGATAAACACGAGTTTGATTGCTCGTCTGTGATCCGTCCTCAACAATCACACCTCATTATGTGCAAGCCGCTTCCCCGTGGACGCTTTTCAAAAGCACCAGAAACACATCAATAACACGTTGCTAAGTAGTATCTGCTCCCTTTTGTGAATTCCGTACTTCTTTTTGTGTAATTCATCACCTCTCTTTGTCTGCCACTCCGCCTCTCATCTGTTTGAAGTCTACCTGTGGTGGGTACCCAGCAGGCCCGGCCGGGTCTTTATGAATCATTAGTGCTGCATTGGGGTTGTCTCTTCTGCTGCCTGCTCGACACCCACCCACTCCCCTGAGGGGGTCCCCACACACACACACACACACACCAAAAGGAAGGTTACTTTGAAAATGCAAAGTGAGATGTGTGTTACCTTTAAACATCACATTTGAAAACAACGATAAGCTTTTTTTTATTGGTTGTATTTATTGTTATACAAAAACACAGATATTTGTTGCCCGTTATAGTAACAAAGTAATAAATCCCCCCAGCTCCTCTTCCCATAAAACATAACAGTTAAAAATAAACATATTGAAGGTTGTAATTGACTCCAGCTTCTTTTAATAACAAGCTAAAGAGGAACTCTGAAACTACTCTATTAATGAAAATAAGTATCTAAGCCATTAGTCGACCTGACTACTCCTTATGAATACTATTTATATGGAATTAGTCTTAGCTTCTACTTCTAAACAGAATTATTTATTTTTCATTAAACCTAAAATAAGACTGATGGGGCAGCATTGTAATATTAACATTACCTACGTTGCACCGCTACGTTGCATCGCTACGTTGCATCGCTACGTTGCATACGTTGCATCGCTACGTTGCACCGCTACGTTGCATCGCTACGTTGCATCGCTACGTTGCATCGCTACGTTGCATACGTTGCATCGCTACGTTGCATACGTTGCATCGCTACGTTGCACCGCTACGTTGCACCGCTACGTTGCATCGCTACGTTGCATACGTTGCATCGCTACGTTGCATCGCTACGTTGCATCGCTACGTTGCATCGCTACGTTGCACCGCTACGTTGCACCGCTACGTTGCACCGCTACGTTGCATACGTTGCATCGCTACGTTGCATAAGTTGCATCGCTACGTTGCATAAGTTGCATCGCTACGTTGCATAAGTTGCATCGCTACGTTGCATAAGTTGCATCGCTACGTTGCATCGCTACGTTGCATAAGTTGCATCGCTACGTTGCATCGCTACGTTGCATAAGTTGCATCGCTACGTTGCATACGTTGCATCGCTACGTTGCATAAGTTGCATCGCTACGTTGCATCGCTACGTTGCATCGCTACGTTGCATAAGTTGCATCGCTACGTTGCATAAGTTGCATCGCTACGTTGCATCGCTACATTGCATCGCTACGTTGTATTGCTACATTGTCGCGTAAAATGAAAAACGTTTGTGATTCTCTGACATTTTATCTTTTGCGACATCAGGTGAACATTTAAATGTGTCCAAAACTTTGGTTTATGGCTGAATACATGCAGCACTAATGACCCATCAGCCTCCTCTTCACTTTGTTTACTGCAAGTTAGCGAACACTACATGCTAACACGCTAAACATCAGCTTCCTCATTGTAAGCGTGCTTAAGCTCCAGACTCTCCAGTCAAAGTTTGACCTTGGCATGTTTTTTCTTTTGCTTCTTTTGTTCCTCAGGTATTCTTCGGCATGAAGCATCACATGTGCAGCGCGCTGACATCAGAATCAGAATCAGAATCAGAACCATTTATTGCCATGTATGCTTACACATTCAAGGAATTTGTCCTGGCGGGAAGGTGCATACATTTAACATTTAACAATACACATTTAACAGTTAACGCAGTGCAATAAATGAGGATGAATGGATGAATGAATATCTACATTGAAACAGTAGCATATCAAAATGCCAAAAATAAGATAAAGTGCATGGAATGTGCATGAGTGTAAGTGTTGTGTGAAAGTGGCAAGTGTAATGTTAAAGTGTCAAGTGTATTCAAGTATAAGGCTATGTGCAGGGGAGTGTCCGGTGGGAATTGTCTGGGGGTGACAGAGTCATTAGAGTCAGTGGGGGACCCGGGCTCTGTTAGGGGGACCCGGGCTCTGTTAGGGGGACCCGGGCTCTGTTAGGGGGACCCGGGCTCTGTTGATGAGCCCGACTGCAGACGGGAAGAAACTGTTTTTGTGGCGTGAGGTCTTGGTCCTGATGGACCGCAGCCTCCTGCCAGAGGGGAGGGACACCAACAGTTTGTGTCCAGGGTGAGAGGGATCAGCTACAATCTTCCTCGCCCGCTTCAGGGTCCTTGAAGCAAACAAGTCCTGGAGGGACGGCAGATTGCGGCCAATCACCCTCTCGGCAGAGCGAATGATGCGCTGCAGCCTGGCCTTGTCCTTGGCAGTGGCTGCAGCGTACCAGACGGTGATGGAGGAACAGAGGATGGACTCGATGGACATCAACTCAACGTTGATGGACATCATGGACATCGATGGACATCAACTCAACGTCTCCATGAATGTGCGTTCCGGTTTGTTCTGTGCATAAAAGAAACAAAAAGGGGATCAAAGATTATTGGCAGACGAAAACCTTGTGGGACGGGGGATTTTCTCTGTGGCGTGCCGAGCATGTAAAGATGTAATTTAGCACAGCTGCAGAACGCTCCGAGTAGCACGCTAAGGCCGGTTCTGTGCTGAGAGAAACAGGAGATAAGACAGCGAAGTGGCGGCAAAGCGGAGTGAAGAACAGAGAGACCGACAGATAATTAGAGGGACACAGCGGGGGAGCCGCAGACACACAGACGGGCATTCGGATAAACATAGGCTGAAGATGAATGTGTGAAAGGCTCGTTCGTGTCTTGAGGGAGTTTTGAATCTCCTCATCCAGCTGCTGCATATTTTCCAGGCTGCGTTGCAGTGGGTGGACCCGCTGAACCGGCCCACGAGGGTTCCTCCACACCTGGAACCACATCTGGGTTTGGAGAGAGGATCAGCCGGAGCAACGAGGGGCTTTCTCAGGGACGGCTGCAGGTGTTGTTTGTTGAGAGCTGTCTGGATTTAACCTTTGACCTTGTTAAGGTGACCTTTACCAAGGCGGTGTCTTGGAAGCTGCATTCTCCCTAATGTCCAGCAGGGGGTGACTCCTCTGGTTGTATAGAAGTCTATGCTTCATGTGTTAAAGCTGCAATCTCTCTCCTGACCACCAGGGGGCGACTCCTCTGGTTGTATAGAAGTATATGCTTCATGTGTTAAAGCTGCATTATCTCTCCTGACCACCAGGGGCGACTCCTCAGGTTGTATAGAAGTATATGCGTTGTGTGTTAAAGCTGCATTCTCTCTCCTGACCAGCAGGGGGCGACTCCTTTGGTTGTATAGAAGTCTGTGTGTCATGTGCTAAAGCTGCATTCTCTCTCCTGACCACCAGGGGTGACTCCTCTGGTTGTATAGAAGTCTATGCTTCATGTGTTAAAGCTGCATTCTCTCTCCTGACCACCAGGGGGCGACTCCTCTGGTTGTATAGAAGTCTATGCTTCATGTGTGAAAGCTGCATTCTCTCTCCTGACCACCAGGGGGTGACTCCTCAGGTTGTATAGAAGTCTATGCTTCATGTGTTAAAGCTGCATTCTCTCTCCTGACCACCAGGGGGTGACTCCTCTGGTTGTATAGAAGTCTATGCTTCATAGGGAGATTGCTGTTATGATTTGCTGTTTTCATTTTAAACCAAGCTATGATGTCTTTGCATTAAAACAAACCGTCCTAGAGGCCTTTTTACTGATCTACTAACGTGTGTCTTCTGCAGAACACAACGTCTTCTAGACGAACAGTCCTGATCCATCACCAACGTTCCTACAAGATGTTTCAGCGACACATCGTATGTTGTTCAACACAACAAACACAGAACATCCGTCAAGACGTATCTATGACAAGACACATGATCACACACTGACATGCTACCATCATCCATTATTTTCACAAGGACCACTTTAGGCCGTGGACACAACGATACCATCTGATAAGAAGGCTCTTCAATGAATCACCCAGCATCAGAGATCCTGCTATCACAACACAGTCTGATAAAGGGCCAGTCTGTACAATTCCAGATATCCAGGGGGAAATATATTTAAAAAAAACATCTTAGTCATTGTCATCAACGTATAAGCGCATAAACCAAATAAGACACAATACCTGGTGTCACAACCATGAGGAGCTGAATGCTGAGAGACACATAAAGGACTGGCATGGAAAAGGGCAGCCTTGAGCTGCCAACGGTGAAGAAACAGACAGCTGCATGCTGGGAAAGAGAGAGAGAGAGAGAGAGAGAGAAAGACACAAAGTTACACACTGAGTGATTGAGAGAGACAGAGAAAGGTTCTAGGTTATTATATGTAAGGTCTCCCCCCGTGGAGAGGAAAAAAATGCTCTTCAGCACCTAACATCCATCTTACACATCAGCTGCATGGGGAGTTCACCCACACACACACACACACACACACACACACACACTGTCAAGCTCCCTCCTCAGACCATGTAAATTTCCCCGCTTGAGAGGGATTGCGTCATCTACCACAGATTTCCACTGGATTTTACTCAATGATAACAACTTGATCTTTTTGCTCCATCCTTTTATTTTGGCCAAACATCAAGTCATTTATCCATCCATATGTTGATCGGGAGCAAGCTCCCTTACACAAAGAGGTAAAAAACCTTGAAACGGAACAGACAAGAACACCAAATATTTCCGTATGAATGTATAAGCAAACCACTCCTTCCAATCCGCGTGATCTGCCTAAACCCCTAATTCATCATATCCTGGTATCCCCGCTGATTCTCCACCCACATGTGATTAGTAAAAGAAACAAACAGTCAAACAATCAACAAACCGATCTCTTAACAAACAATTCATTTCCGCCACCCGTACGTAACTTGCGAAACCACGTGACATGTCTGGCGCTTCTCGCTAGCCAGTTCAATGCAGTCAGTCAGCGTTTTAGCACTCGTCTTACCGGCTGCCTCTCTGGTTTGGTAGACGCCACTCTCATGATCCGTTCCCGGCGGGTTTGCTCTCCCGGTTTTTCACCGCTCACCTTCCCTTACTTCCGGTGATTCTCTTTTTTTGTTCCGCCCCTTTCCGGTGTAAGACCGTCTGCCCTATTAATTCCCTGCTTATCTAGTTTCTAATTACTTCCCCCATGTTCCAAATTACTCTATTCATTTACAATTATTATTATTCCCCTTATTTTTATTTTATATATTTTTTTTTTCCTTTTTTATCTCTTTTCTATAAAACCCCGTTTGACTTCACACACACACACACACACACACACACACACACACACACACACACACACACAGGTACATAGACACAAGCACACACAGCTACTGCACACTCACACACTACCCAGAAATAGACCTCAGCACCTTCAGTGATGAGAGATATTAAATAGGGGGCGTGTCCCTCAAAGACTTCATGCAAGAAGTGGACGTCGTCATGGCGATGTCACCCTGTGGCCTGCAGAGACTTCTCGGCATGTTGTTGTTTTCTTTGCAACCAATTAATGGAAGTTTCCATATTTGGAGTGAAGGTAAGTGACTGAGAGCTTCACCTGCATAAATCAGCAGATAACATTGAGCATGAGTTATATTCATTGGGGGGGGGGGGCAACAATACGCAGCTGCCAGCGATCAGCGATGGTCCTCCAAGCAGCTCCACACTGGGACAGACGTTAATGATGTGAGATGAAATTAAACCACGCCATGATGGATACAGTTAATAGAAAAGTAGTTTTATTTTAGAGTTATTTATTCCATGTGTTATCATATTTCATCTCCAAAGTGTTTTCCAGACACAAACACGCGACCCAGAAGAAATTGTTACAAATTGTTAGAGAGCAAACTCTTCATGCGTGGAAACGTCTCACGCTGCCTCGTGAAGTGACTTGAGAAATATTTCTGCACAGCATCTGCTTTTTTTGGTTTGTATTTGTTTGTCATGCCAGGAGCTTTGATGGAAATCAACCCGTGGAATGTGTGTTGGTTTGGGAACAAAAAGCAGTCGTAAGAGAGCCGACACAGCGACTGTGGCAGGGAGGGAGGCGGCGCTGTGAGGAGGCCACAGGTAAATAAGGAAACTGCCAAAGAGACGTCAGTACTGGACGCTGCCACAACAACCTTCAAAGGCACTTAGTCAGGACTGTGGAAGCTCAGGGGAGGGATGTGACACTTCTGCACCGGTGCAGCATGAAGCCAACAGTAACCAAACCAGAGGATTTATTAGTTCATTAGAATACCAAACTAAAAACTTAAATCTGATTAAATCCTTTATTAAAGTCCTTTATTGACATGAGTTTTCTGGTTTGCTTCCTGTTTTGTCTCTATTTCTTCTACTTTCTTGGGCTAAAAGTGGTAGTGTTGGTTCTGGTGCCCCCTGTGGACTAAAGTGGTAGTGTTGGTTCTGGTGCCCCCTGTGGACTAAAGTGGTAGTGTTGGTTCTGGTGCCCCCTGTGGACTAAAGTGGTAGTGTTGGTTCTGGTGCCCCCTGTGGACTAAAGTGGTAGTGTTGGTTCTGGTGCCCCCTGTGGACTAAAGTGGTAGTGTTGGTTCTGGTGCCCCCTGTGGACTAAAGTGGTAGTGTTGGTTCTGGTGCCCCCTGTGGACTAAAGTGGTAGTGTTGGTTCTGGTAACCCCTGTGGACTAAAGTGGCAGTGTTGGTTCTGGTGCCCCTTGTGGACTAAAGTGGTAGTGTTGGTTCTGGTGCCCCCTGTGGACTAAAGTGGTAGTGTTGGTTCTGGTGCCACCTGTGGACTAAAGTGGTAGTGTTGGTTCTGGTGCCCCCTGTGGACTAAAGTGGTAGTGTTGGTTCTGGTGCCCCCTGTGGACTAAAGTGGTAGTGTTGGTTCTGGTGCCCCCTATGGACTAAAGTGGTAGTGTTGGTTCTGGTGCCCCTTGTGGACTAAAGTGGAAGTGTTGGTTCTGGTGTCCCCCGTGGACTAAAGTGGTAGTGTTGGTTCTGGTGCCCCCTGTGGACTAAAGTGGTAGTGTTGGTTATGGGTCCCCATGTGGACTAAAGTGGTAGTGTTGGTTCTGGTGCCCCCTGTGGACTAAAGTGGTAGTGTTGGTTCTGGTGCCCCTTGTGGACTAAAGTGGTAGTGTTGGTTCTGGTGCCCCCTGTTTACTAAAGTGGTAGTGTTGGTTCTGGTGTCCCCCGTGGACTAAAGTGGTAGTGTTGGTTCTGGTGCCCCCTGTGGACTAAAGTGGTAGTGTTGGTTCTGGGTCCCCATGTGGACTAAAGTGGTAGTGTTGGTTCTGGTGCCCCCTGTGGACTAAAGTGGTAGTGTTGGTTCTGGTGCCCCCTGTGGACTAAAGAGGTAGTGTTGGTTCTGGTGCCCCCTGTGGACTAAAGTGGTAGTGTTGGTTCTGGTGCCCCCTGTGGACTAAAGTGGTAGTGTTGGTTCTGGTGTCCCCCGTGGACTAAAGTGGTAGTGTTGGTTCTGGTGCCCCCTGTGGACTAAAGTGGTAGTGTTGGTTCTGGTGTCCCCCGTGGACTAAAGTGGTAGTGTTGGTTCTGGTGCCCTATGTGGACTAAAGTGGTAGTGTTGGTTCTGGTGCCCCCTGTGGACTAAAGTGGTAGTGTTGGTTCTGGTGTCCCCCGTGGACTAAAGTGGTAGTGCTGGTTCTGGTGCCCCCTGTGGACTAAAGTGGTAGTGTTGGTTCTGGTGCCCCCTGTGGACTAAAGTGGTAGTGTTGGTTCTGGTGCCCCCTGTGGACTAAAGTGGTAGTGTTGGTTCTGGTGTGCCCCATGGACTAAAGTGGTAGTGTTGGTTCTGGTGCCCCCTGTGGACTAAAGTGGTAGTGTTGGTTCTGGTGCCCCCAGTGGACTAAAGTGGTAGTGTTGGTTCTGGTGCCCCCTGTGGACTAAAGTGGTAGTGTTGGTTCTGGTGCCCCCAGTGGACTAAAGTGGTAGTGTTGGTTCTGGTGTAGTGTTGGACCTCTCCGTGTGGAAACCTACTGCAGTGACCCTGAACCTCCACAGTGAAGAATAAATAAAAACACAAGGCGGGTAGAAACAGGATGTTGGGAATAACTTCTGCTGAATTACCTTTTGCACTCTCTCTTCTGAGGGATGGCCTTCGTCTGGTGATGAACGTTTCCCATCCTGATTGGGAAAGTGCCTCCCGCGTTGCCAAACGCCTTTAACCAGCGTGGCTGTTCATTACGGAGTGATTAATGTGAAGTTGATGCAATTCATGTTCGGCTCTCATCCAAGGCCCCACATATTGATCACACCGGGCACTCATGGGAGACTGTGGCGCTGCAGCTGACACATAATGTTCCACACCTATGAATAAAACATACGGAATGTATTCTTTATTTTTTTCCAAAAATGAGTCCACCTGAGATGTGAGGTCGGGGTTTGAAGCTGGCAGGACAGCTGGACCTCAGCATCCATCATTCCCCCCGAAATGGAATATCACATTTTCCCATTTAGAATCAACTTTAAGGGGGAAAACATGGCAAAAGGATATTAAAAAAGGTGTTCAATCCCCGTGAGTGGACAGAGCTCCTCAGTGAGCATTGGACTGTGAAGCTCTGGATGAGGGAGCGTTCATCCCGTTACTAATGACTGAGTGGAAAATAAGTATGCAAGTAAACGACAGAGAAAGAGCTCCATGCAGATAACGAATCACCAAAGAAAATATGGAAAACACCCGGAACCAATCAGAAAGCAGGTACTTACTCATTGTTAACTATCAATGAAGTCACTCGTATATATTCTCACACACATAGACCAGGGGAAAGCAAACACTTCCTGCGATGCTGTTGGTTTTCCAAAACGACATTTCTGAAATTACTATTATTTAAAAATGCCTCCTGAAAACTCTGTTGAAATAAGAATAAGCGAGAAAAACAAGGACAGAGAAGTCGTGCAGACTCAGGATTCATCAGGTGTCGTTTGCAAAACATTTCAAGTGAAAGAAAACCCAGAAAAACATCTTCCCTTGAATTACTGGAGCCAGCCTGGACTCCTTCCTCGTCCTCCCTCTTGTTTACATGAAACAGACTGTTATCCGCCTCCGCCGCAGAATGCAAAGCCTATTGTTGTCATCAGAGCCGTCTGGCCGTACGCACACATTTAATGCACTCGTGTTTTTGACTGCTGAAGCTGTTTTGATTTGCCATCACTTATTTCACCAGGAAGAGAAGGATACAGATTCCTGATGAATGCCTGTAGAGTTCAGACATGGTGGGAAAGAGACTGTCGTGTGGTTCGGCCTTGTGCCCCGTGTCCCCAAGGATCACAGACTCTGGGATGATGCTTGAACGGACTTTATTTTGTCCCACCCTCCCGTGCAACAACACAACACGTCTTTCTTTTCGTTGTGCTCGCTAGCTCTCCGCTAGCTCCCGGCTCCTGCTTCCGCCCGGACCAACCCCTTCCGGTTCCTCCGGTGTCCTTTTAAGGACCTCCTTCCCAGGCTGCCTGCACACACACAAACACACCCACACACACATACACACACGCGCACACACACACACATCTCAGCCCAGGTGCGGCTCGTTGCCCTCAATGCCCGCACCTGTTCCCTGAGCCGCCCTTCTCTCTCCCCCTCTGCAGCTGCGCTTAACCACGCCCCTGCCCCACATACCCCCACCGCCCGACTTAGGCCGGGGAGCCACCGGCCTAACCAACTCCCCCCCGCCCCCCCGGAGCGGGAGAGGAAGTCGGCCACGACCATCTGCGACCCCGGCCTATGGACCACCGTGAAATGAAAGTGCTGCATAGCCAGATACCACCGGGTGATCCGGGCGTTGGTATCCTTCATGCGGTGGAGCCACTGGAGCGGAGCATGGTCCGAACAGAGGGTGAACTGGCGCCCCAGGAGGTAGTATCGCAGGGAGTCGACCGCCCACCGGATCGCCAGGCACTCCTTCTCCACGGTGCTGTACCGTGCTTCCCGCTCTGACAGCTTGCGGCTGATGTACACGACGGGCCGGTCGACCCCCTCCACCTCCTGGGACAAAACGGCCCCCACCCCTCTGTCCGACGCGTCAGTCTGCAAAACAAAAGGGAGAGAGAAGTTAGGGGTGTGGAGCAGCGGCTCCCCGCAGAGGGCTTGCTTGACCGCCTCGAACGCCCGCCGGCACTGCTCCGTCCACTGGACCGGATCTGAAGCACCTTTACGGGTGAGATCGGTCAAGGGGCTGGTCAGCTCCGCAAACCCGGGAATAAACCGCCTGTAGTAGCCCGCCAGCCCCAAGAACTGCCTCACCGCCTTTTTGGACTTGGGTGGCGGGCAGGCCGCAATCGCCGCCGTCTTGTCTACCTGGGGACGCACCTGCCCCCCCCCCAAGTGGTACCCCAGATACCGTACCTCCCTCCGTCCAATCGCACACTTCCCCGGGTTGGCGGTGAGGCCGGCCGCCCCCAGCGACTCCAGCACCGCGCCCACCTGCCGCACGTGCTCCGCCCACGTGGTACTGTGGATGATCACATCGTCCAAGTAGGCGGCGGCGTACGCGGCATGCGGGCGCAGGACCTTGTCCATGAGCCGCTGGAACGTCGCCGGCGCCCCGAACAACCCGAAGGGAAGCATGGTGAACTGGAACAAACCGTACGGAGTGGAGAAGGCCGTCTTTTCCTTGGCCTCTGGCGACAGGGGAATCTGCCAGTAGCCCTTGGTTAAATCCAGTGTGGTAAAGAAGCGCGCAGTGCCAAGCCGATCCAGGAGCTCGTCGACCCGGGGCATCGGGTAAGCGTCGAACCGTGACACCGCATTCACCCTACGGTAATCCACGCAGAACCGTATAGACCCGTCCTTCTTGACAACAAGAACTATGGGGCTACACCAAGCGCTGTGGGACTCTTCTATCACCCCCATCTCCAGCATCGCCTCCAACTCCCGCCGAACCACCTTCTTTTTGTGTTCCGGGAGCCGATAGGGCCGCAAACGTACCGTCACCCCTGGGGTGGTCTCGATTGGATGCACTATGAGGTCGGTGCGGCCCGGCCGGAGCGAGAACACGCCGGCAAAACGCTCCTGTAACCTGGCTACGTCTGCTTGCTGGGCCGCGGAGAGGTGGGCTTCGCAACGGAGTGAGGCGGGGACTCCCGCTTTTGGCACCTCAGGCCCCAGCTCCTCCCTCTCCGACACTGCGCACACCAGCGAGACAGACTCCGCCTCCCTCCACGCCTTCAGGAGGTTGAGGTGGTATATCTGCGGGCTCCCGCCCCGGTCTGACCGCGCCACCTCATAGTCGACCACCCCAACCCGCCGTGTGACCACAAAGGGCCCTTGCCACTTGGCGAGGAGTTTGGAGCTGGAGGAAGGAAGCAACACAAGTACCTTGTCCCCCGGTGCGAATTGCCTCAGCTTAGACCCTCTGTCGTACAGGCGTTTCTGCCGTTCCTGGGCCTGGCGCAAATTCTCCCGTGACAGCCGACCCGAGGCGTGCAGTTTTGCGCGCAGGTCCAGGACGTGCTGAAGCTCACTCCGGCTGGTGCTCGGCCCCTCCTCCCAGTTTTCCTTAATCAGGTCGAGCACCCCCCGCGGCGTCCTGCCATACAGCAGCTCGAAGGGAGAAAATCCCAGGGAGGCCTGGGGAACCTCCCGCACTGCGAACAAAAGAGAGTCAAGCCATTTATCCCAATTACGTTCATCATCGCCAATGAATTTACGGATCATGGTTTTCAACGTCTTGTTGAACCGTTCCACCAACCCGTCGGTCTGAGGATGGTAGACACTGGTTCGAATCGACTTGATCCCCAGTAACCCGTAAAGCCCTCTCAGTGTGCGCGACATGAACGACGTGCCCTGGTCAGTCAGAATCTCCTTCGGGACCCCGACTCGGGAGATGACCTGAAACAGTGCCTGCGCAACACTCTTCGCAGAGATGTTGCGCAACGGCACCGCCTCCGGATATCGCGTTGCGTAATCCACTAGGACCAACACAAAGCGATATCCGCGTGCGCTCCGGTGAAATGGCCCGATAAGGTCCATGCCAATTCTCTCGAACGGCACCTCCATCAGTGGGAGGGGACGCAATGGCGCCCTCGGAATGGCCGGGGGATTTACCAATTGGCACTCTGGGCAGGACGCGCACCAGCGGCGCACGTCCGCCCAGATCCCCGGCCAATAATATCGGGCCATGATCCGGTGCAATGTTTTATCATATCCCATATGCCCAGCCATCGGGGTACAATGAGCCGCCTGGAAAATCATTTCCCGGCGGCTCTTCGGCACCAGCAATTGGGTGTTGTCTATTCCGGCCTGGGCGTCACGGCTCACCCGATACAGCCGGTTTCTAAGTATACAAAAGTGGGGATATGTCCGCGCTGTGCCCGGGCTCACCAGCTGACCATCAACGCTTATCACTTGGTCAAATGCTGCCCGCAGGGTCTCATCCCGAGACTGCTCGAGTGGAAAATCCTCCAGGGGGGAAATCTCAGGAGCCGACGGCGTCGCCGCAGGCGGCTCCGCCGGCTCCCCCCCCCTCACGGCAGTGTCGGAGGGCCCCGCGTCGCCGCTGAGCACCGCACACATATCCCACTGCCCTATCTGCCGTGGTCGCACCCCCGTCACCTGACCCATTAGACTACTAAACCCCGGCCAATCCGTCCCCAAAATTAGAGGGTGCGTAAGGCGGGAGCTAACCGCGGCCTTAACCCTATGCTTTTTCCCCCTAAACCGAATTTCCACTGGGACAACGGGATACTCGTGAATATCCCCATGCACACACCTTATCCCGACCCGTGCAGCCTCCACCAATGCCCCGGGCCGAACCAGGTTCTGGTGGATCATGGTCTGCATGCACCCTGAGTCCACCATCGCCTGGTACGAACCCCCCTGGAGACTTACCGGAACGCGGTACGTCGCTCCTGGATCCGGGGAGAGGGCTGGAGGCCCGGCCACCCGGACCACCTGACCGACCTCCATCAAGGGGCAGTCCTGCCGGATATGTCCGGGTTGGCCGCACCTCCAGCACCCCTGCCCTGACGGTGGAGGGACCCTCTGCAGGCTGGGAAGGCTGCGGGCGGGCGCCTGGTCCCTGGTCCCCGGTGGGGCCTCCCCTTGCGGCGGACCCGGCTCCGGGTCCCGCGATGTCGGCCCCGTCCACCTCTTTCTCGGGCCTGCGGCCGGACGGGCGGGACCCTCGGCTCCTCCCGGCTTCCCCTTGTCCGGCGGGTACACTGACAGGTGGTCCTCCGCCAGGACCACCGCGGCAGCGACGTCCTTGGGCCTGTGGCAACGGACCCAGGAGGCGGTCCGGGTAGGCAGCCCATCCACAAACTGCTCCAGGATCACCTGCTCCGTCACCGCCAACGCCGTGGCCTCGTCCCCCGGCTGGAGCCACCGGCCCGCGGCGTCCCGGAGTGCCTGGGCGAAGGCGAAGGGGCGGTCGGCGGGCCCCAGCTTCGCCGCCCGGAATCGCCGCCGATAGTCCTCCGCCGTCAGCCCCAACTGGTCGATGATGGCCCGGCGCACCGCCGCGTAATCCCGCCGCGCCGCCGCCGGAAGCCCCATGGCCGCCGTCAGCGCGTCCCCCGCCAGCACCGGCAGCAGCCTCACGCTCCATTCGCCCCCCGGCCACGCGCAGGCACGCGCAGTGTCCTCGAAGGCCTCGAGGAACGCCCGGACGTCGTCCCCCTCCCCCATCCGGGGAAGGGACCCCAGCGGCATCGCGGACCCCCCCGGCGACCCGGACGTCCTGAGGGCGATGCGGTCCAGGGCCTCCGTCTGACGCTCCACTTGGTCCTGGATGGCCCCCAGCAGGCGATGCGTCGCGTCCGACTGCGCCCGCTGCATCTCGGCGAGGCTCGCCACCAACTGGCCCAGCGCCACGACCGGCTGGCCAGCCGCGTCCATCCCGTCTGCACAGTCACGGCACAAGTCACGTTGGGCGCCACTGTCGTGTGGTTCGGCCTTGTGCCCCGTGTCCCCAAGGATCACAGACTCTGGGATGATGCTTGAACGGACTTTATTTTGTCCCACCCTCCCGTGCAACAACACAACACGTCTTTCTTTTCGTTGTGCTCGCTAGCTCTCCGCTAGCTCCCGGCTCCTGCTTCCGCCCGGACCAACCCCTTCCGGTTCCTCCGGTGTCCTTTTAAGGACCTCCTTCCCAGGCTGCCTGCACACACACAAACACACCCACACACACATACACACACGCGCACACACACACACATCTCAGCCCAGGTGCGGCTCGTTGCCCTCAATGCCCGCACCTGTTCCCTGAGCCGCCCTTCTCTCTCCCCCTCTGCAGCTGCGCTTAACCACGCCCCTGCCCCACAGAGACAAACCACAGCTCTAATTGATTTAGTAAGAAAACACGTCACACAAGGAAAGGACAATGCTGTGTTTACTACCCTGTTGATTTTAGTTACTATACAGTCTCTCAGGTTTTTGTCCCTTCATTTTGTAGCTGGCTAAAAATAGGACGCGCCTCCGGTCTTCTGATTTTACAGCTTCATGGATGGATTAATGAATGGGCCTCTGGGCCGGAGCCTACGTTTGAAGTTACGGCTTACGATCCTGGTTGAAAGTAACAAAGACTACAACAAAAGAGACGAAGAAAAACTAAGAGGATGCCAAACAACCCAATGCACATGCAAAACAACTGCAAAGAGATAAGATTGATCTAAAAGAGACACAAAATGTCTTCAAACAGATTCAGAATGATCAAAAAGAGAAACGACAGAGATGCAAAACAAACAACAGCTGAGAAATGACAACAGAGAGGCAAAATGACTACAAAGACACACAAAAGGTCTACAAAGAGATCCAAATAAATCCCAAAAAGATGCCAAATTACTTCAAAGAGATGAAACGCAACAAAAAATAAATATCTTTGAACCTACGTGTCTTGTTTCTAGGCGGGGGGGCGGGGGGGGGGGGGGGGGGGGCTCACATGTCTGCGCCCAGAGGCCCATTGTCCTATAACCCATTGTCCACTTGCAATACACTTATATTTCATCGTGTGTTATCAGTGTCGGTCTCAGTGAAGGGAGGGCCGATCCCAACGTCGTGGTGGACGGACCCCGAGGCCAAGGCCTCGATTACAACCCACCTGAAACTACCTTCACCTGCCCGATGACAGGGTGTTTCCTTATCTGGAGCCGGGTGTGGCAAGCTGCTCAGATTGTAGAGACACTTGATTTCTGTGACAACAAACAACAAAGACGAGCAGGAGACTGGAATGTTTCCCCCAGAAAGGTTCTCTGGTCTTTAGCTAAGCTAAATAACACCCCACCCCGCGACCCTAAAGAGGATAAGCGGTTCGGATAATGGATGGATGGATGGAAATAACACCCCACAGCTCCACAGCCCCACAGCCCCACAGCTCCACAGCTCCACAGCCCCACAGCCCCACAGCCCCACAGCCCCACAGCTCCACAGCCCCACAGCCCCACAGCCCCACAGCTCCACAGCTCCACAGCTCCACAGCCCCACAGCCCCACAGCTCCACAGCTCCACAGCTCCACAGCCCCACAGCTCCACAGCTCCACAGCTCCACAGCCCCACAGCTCCACAGCCCCACAGCTCCACAGCCCCACAGCCCCACAGCCCCACAGCTCCACAGCTCCACAGCTCCACAGCTCCACAGCTCCCACAGCTCCACAGCTCCACAGCTCCACAGCCCCACAGCCCCAAAGCCCCACAGCTCCACAGCTCCCACAGCTCCACAGCCCCACAGCCCCAAAGCCCCACAGCTCGCTCACACAAAAGAACCAATTAGTGCCCACTCGAGCACTTGGACAGGAGGAATGCCGATCGGCTGCCAGGATTGGTCCGTCAGCCGCTGAGTCACTCAGATTGCAGCTGACTAATAACAGGTTTACCCGAAGGCCTGTGTGTGTGTGTGTGTGTGTGTGTGTGTGTGTGTGTGTGTGTGTGTGTGTGTTTGGGTGGGGGGTCGCACATACCACAGGAACAACACAATACACAACCTGCTGTGTGGGAGTTTGACTGTGAGGTCTGATGCTGGAGTCCCGCTGTCAGGGTTCACCTCGGGGTCAAAGGTCACGGAGAGTGAAGCTCTCAGTCCTTCTGGTGGACCTGGAGGACGAGCAGCAGCTTCTGTGATGACGTTGTTTAAGCTGTTGCTCCTCAACCCACCAAACCCGTCTCCTAGGAGATATGTAGACATCAGACTATATGGAACAGCAAGGAAATATTGTTCATTAAAGTTATTTAATTAGTTCTTCGACTGAAATCCCAGAACACAACATTGTGATCTTTAGAGAACCGAGAGGCGGTGACATTGTTTTGATTTTAATAATTATGGTTGAATGTGGAATAACGTTGAGTATCCTTCAGACCACCAAACTCAACGAGGAGTTTGATACACGACGATAAAGACGATGCAATTCTATAAGACAGGACTTAAGAACAGGAACATTACAATGATGCAAAGAGCTGAGCGGGGATGTAAATGTAGTTATCTTTGGGATGTCACAGTTGGACCATGTCTTCATATACTGTATATCCAAATGTCTTTATGTATTACCAACATACCCCAAAGGGATGAGGACTCATCAGCTCGTGGTACCAGACGGTCATCTAATCCATTGGTGATGTCGGTGATGTTGAAAGGTCTCGCCAGACGAACGTAGAAGTTATTATAAAATTAATTACTGCAGTTGTTTTGGTTCTCTCCTGATCTCATTTTGTTTCTACATTGACTAAATGTACAATTATCCAGACATCTTTAAATCTCTCGTTGAAAACAATCGGGTTTGGACCTCAAAAAGGTATCAAAATGTATCAACAGCTCTCCCTTCAAAGGGCGTGCGATGACCCCCTCAGCGTGAAGCTCTTTGGATCGCGACCCGCCCGCCCCCCTCGGCTCGACCCCTGACCCCTGACCCCTGAGGGCTTCGACCCTGAGGTCAGCTGAAAGCCGCCGATGTGCCGGAGACATGCCGGGTCAGGTGGAGGGCGAGACGAGAAAGGTGGAGGTCTGACGGGAGGCCACCCAGAGGCGGAGGAAGGCCTTCTCTTCACGCTGGAGTCTCACCACAGCCAATCACAGAGCAGGGTTTAAGGCACGTTTACTGCAAATAAATCAGCCAATCACGTTGTAGAACGCACAACAAAAACCCAGAACTTTGGAACAGGAAGTGGGCGTAGTCCTTTCCTCTCCTTTTCTTTCTCACTGAGATCCAAACACACACACGCACACACACACACACGCACGCACACACTCTCACACACACACACACACACACACACACACACACACACACACACACACACACACACACACACACACGCACGCCGCACACACACACACACACATACGCACACGCACACGCACACACACGCGCACACGCACGCGCACACGCACGCGCGCACACACACACACACACACACATACACACACACACACGCACACGCACATGCACACGCACACACACGCACGCGCACACACACACACACACACACACTCCTGAATGTGGCCGCTCAGCACTCCTCCCTTAAACTCGTCACCGTGGCGCCCGGCGAGCAGAGAAGTGATAAGAAGCTCCGTGTTTCTATGAATGAAATCAATTTACACAACTTTTTATTCTGTTTATGCCTCGACTGCTTTTATAAGAGAGAGAGAGAGAGAACTGCAGAGGAGTGAACGTTCTGAGGAGAGAACGTTCTGGAGGAGAGAACGTTCTGAGGAAACACCACAGGGTCTCTTGTTCATGGTATTAAATATATTAATATATATGTGCAAACTTTATCAAAATTCTGTTATATATTATTATAGGAATATTTTAACTTCAAGTTGAACTCAACTTAATTATTTTGAGCAGAAACATGTTTTGATGTTCTACGATGAAGCTTAAATACTTTATTACATATTCATATTCATGTGTTTACTCCTCCAGCCTTTATTCCTTGTTCATGTGTTTAATGCTTTAATTAAAGCATGTTGAGGTTACTTCATTATCGTGCAATAACTTAACATGTGTAACTGACTGTGGGGAAAGGAGTGAGTAAAGAAAGCCAGAGAGAGGAAGTCGGCCGCTGCTGGCAGACTTTCAGCATTAATGTCACGAAGAGTGACGAACAGTACGCATCTCTTCAGAAGCCCCTCTGGAAGTCCTGGATCAGGATTTGTGGAGTCGTCGAGAGACGGGAAGACCTCTGCAGCAGATTAAAGTGGGATGGAGGGAAATGTGTAGATGAGCTCCGTCTAAATAAATGCCAATAGATGGACAATGGATCGGGATTAGACTTCAGATCCCTCTGAACCCTCTGAAACCTCCTTTATCGGGCTCCTCTTTCATCTGGTCCGGAGCAGATTAGCCCAAATAGCGCATAATGTTGATTAGCGTCAAACTCACATTCTTTGCATTGGAGTGAGTCTGCAGCCCGATACATGCGGACGGATTAGCTCGTATATTTAGATTCATCTTGTTCCTTTCACAACTCGTGTCAGGAGTCGCGTTAATAAAGCCGGTTAAATTGGACTGAGTGGGAAGTGAACTTTTAGCCGCCGGAGAAGTCGAGCGTCCATAACCTCCGTCAGACGGAGAGAGAAATGCTTCTTCGGCTGCTCGTCTTCATTTGCATCGCCGAAGGGTCGAAGCAGCAAAAGGCTGCTGAGCTGGAACAGCTTCACACCGGCAGCTGAGACGGGTCAACACTCATTTTATGTATAGGAGGGGGCGGAGCTACGAGCCTTATGGTCTGTTTGACTCTGAATGAGCATAATTTACTAAATGAACATCATGCTGTATTGAAGAAGACTTGAAACTAGAGATTGAGACATAAACTCATGTTTACAATGTTTACTGAGGGAATACATCAAGAGAGAAGTAGAGTCATTTATATAGACTTCTATACAACCAGAGGAGTCGCCCCCTGGTGGTCAGGAGAGAGAATGCAGCTTTAACACATGAAGCATAGACTTCTATACAACCAGAGGAGTCGCCCCCTGATGGTCAGGAGAGAGAATGCAGCTTTAACACATGAAGCATAGACTTCTATACAACCAGAGGAGTCGCCCCCTGATGGTCAGGAGAGAGAATGCAGCTTTAACACATGAAGCATAGACTTCTATACAACCAGAGGAGTTGCCCCCTGGTGGTCAGGAGAGAGAATGCAGCTTTAAAACATGAAGCATAGACTTCTATACAACCAGAGGAGTCGCCCCCTGGTGGTCAGGAGAGAGAATGCAGCTTTAACACATGAAGCATAGACTTCTATACAACCAGAGGAGTCGCCCCCTGGGGGTCAGGAGAGAGAATGCAGCTTTAACACATGAAGCATAGACTTCTATACAACCAGAGGAGTCGCCCCCTGGTGGTCAGGAGAGAGAATGCAGCTTTAACACATGAAGCATAGACTTCTATACAACCAGAGGAGTCGCCCCCTGGTGGTCAGGAGAGAGAATGCAGCTTTAACACATAAAGCATAGACTTCTATACAACCAGAGGAGTCACCCCCTGGTGGTCAGGAGAGAGAATGCAGCTTTAACACATGAAGCATATACTTCTATACAACCAGAGGAGTCGCCCCCTGGTGGTCAGGAGAGAGAATGCAGCTTTAAAACATGAAGCATAGACTTCTATACAACCAGAGGAGTCGCCCCCTGGTGGTCAGGAGAGAGAATGCAGCTTTAACACATGAAGCATAGACTTCTATACAACCAGAGGAGTCGCCCCCTGGGGGTCAGGAGAGAGAATGCAGCTTTAACACATGAAGCATAGACTTCTATACAACCAGAGGAGTCGCCCCCTGGTGGTCAGGAGAGAGAATGCAGCTTTAACACATGAAGCATAGACTTCTATACAACCAGAGGAGTCGCCCCCTGGTGGTCAGGAGAGAGAATGCAGCTTTAACACATAAAGCATAGACTTCTATACAACCAGAGGAGTCACCCCCTGGTGGTCAGGAGAGAGAATGCAGCTTTAACACATAAAGCATAGACTTCTATACAACCAGAGGAGTCACCCCCTGGTGGTCAGGAGAGAGAATGCAGGCTTCCCTATAGAGATATGTTTTTAGAAGCAGAATAAAACTTCCAAACATCCATCATATCCGATAGATTGAGACGAGTCCAGATGTTGGTGATGAAAGCCTGAAACCTGAGGGCCGCGTTCCAGGAGCAGGACATGGAGTCGAGTTCCCAAAGATGTCCGTAGCGGTAGCGGTCGCTAAGGACGTCTCCGGTAAAAGTCGAGACGTCCACCAAATCCACCTGTTACCCCCCCCCCTCTCCATCTGCCTCACTCCCTCCTCATTAAAAGTTCACTCCTTCATTCTTGGAACTCACAACCGACTCTTGTTGCCAAAACCACTTGATTTATGTCCCCAAGCCGGAGGAAGAACAAGGGAGAGAACGGGGGAGGGTGGGAGAGGGGGGGGAGGGAGAGGGGGAGGGGGGGAGAGTGGGGTGCACCACGAGGAGAGACCGACACACGGCGAGAGAAACCACCGGTTCCAGAATTAGTCAGATTCCATGAGGCACACACACACTACTGATGTCTTACACACTCACACACACACACACACACACACACACACACACACACACACACACACACACACACACACACACTCTTACACACTCTTACACACTCTTACACACACACACGCACGGCTGTGCTTATGCTAATGCAATTAAACACTCAGGGTAGGAGGGGATCGGGCGCCCGGCTCTCGCCGATGCTGATGAGCAGAACGGAGAACATTGCATTACCATTACAGATGGGAGGGGAGGTGGGGACGGGGAGATGGAGGGATGAGGAGGAGGGGAGGCAGGAAACAAGAAGGAGGGAGGACGGATGGAGAAAGAAAGAGAGACAAAGATGAAATGAAAAGGAGTCCGGCATGGAACGAGAGAAAAGGAGGACAAACAAAACCGTGATGTCAGAGCTTCACTGAGGTTCACAGGTCAGAGGTTGCTCACGTGCACTGACGAGCACTCACATGCACTCACATGCACTCACATGCACTCACAGGCACTGACGTGCACTCACATGCACTCACATGCACTCACATGCACTCCCAGGCACTGACGTGCACTCACATGACTTCGGGTCGGTTCGGTCCGGTTCGGTCCGGTTCGGTCCGGGTCGGGTCGGTCCAGGTCAGTCCAGGTTGGTCCGGTTCGGTCCGGGTCGGGTAGGCCTGGTTCGGTCCGGTAGGTCTGGTTCGGTCCGGGTCGGGTAGGCCTGGTTCGGTCCGGTAGGTCTGGTTCGGTCCGGGTCGGGTCGGTCCAGGTCAGTCCAGGTTGGTCCGGTTCGGTCCGGGTCGGGTAGGCCTGGTTCGGTCCGGTAGGTCTGGTTCGGTCCGGGTCGGGTAGGCCTGGTTCGGTCCGGTAGGTCTGGTTCGGTCCGGTTCGGTCCGGTTCGGTCCGGGTCGGGTCGGTCCAGGTCAGTCCAGGTTGGTCCGGTTCGGTCCGGGTCGGGTAGGCCTGGTTCGGTCCGGTAGGTCTGGTTCGGTCCGGTAGGTCTGGTTCGGTCCGGGTCGGGTAGGCCTGGTTCGGTCCGGTAGGTCTGGTTCGGTCCGGTAGGTCTGGTTCGGTCCGGTAGGTCTGGTTCGGTCCGGGTCGGTCTTTGTGAACATCGCAGCTGCTCCATCAACACCCGACATTCCACCATCTAGGCATGACTACGCCACGATTACACCATTGTTTACACCATTGTTTACAGCATAAACAATAACACTATATTATATTTCTCTCCACGGAAAAAAGGTTCACACCAAAGAAATGTCACAAATAATCAGACGGCAGTCGTCTCCTCACACGAGGACCTTTACTGAAATGGAGCGCTTCCTCTCTCAGAACACGCAGAAGCATTTCCTGCAGACTTGCACGCCCACTCTCTCTCTCCACTTATTAAAATGCAAATACAAACACTTAGAGTACACAACGAGGACGCCCGTTCTGCTGCTGGAAGCTGTGGAAAGTATGAACATGAATGATGATTTGTATAAAAGCCACGAATGAAGACACGAGATGATGGGCCTCGTGGGTTAGCTAACGAGATATGACCTGTTTGTTTGTTTGTTTGTTTGTTTGTTTTCACGCTCTCACATGCACAGACACTCGATATAAAAGCTAATTTTCCAGACTGGAGATGGATCTTCAGAGGAGACTTCCGTGGTCCGTCTGTGTCATTTGCTTAAAGAAATATCACGTCTGCCATTTTTCTGAGATATTAATCATCTTCAGCTTTTGGGAGGAAATCACTTTTACATTCGATGGTTATGTAATTGGAAAAAATAAATAAGAAAAACGTTCTTTTTAAGCTAAAAATGTAACTTTTAAATATGGACAACGAGGCCCGTCTCGTTTAAAGTTCCAGACTCTGCTGTGATTATGGGATGTTGTCACAGACAAGAGGCATGAAGGGAAATCCTCCATCCTTTGGTCCCACTGCTATGAAGTGCTGCCTGGGGTCCGTTTATCCATGAAAACAGCTGCTGTGGAGTAGAAGAAACTAAACTAAAACAAAACCTGCAGTATTTAAATATCAGCGTTCAGCACAAGCCCCGCCTCCATCCGCTGATTGGCGGCAGCTGTTTCATCCGATCACCTGCTCGTTCTTCGGCTCCTTCATTATCAGCTGATTGGCGACATCCAATCATCTTCCTGCAGCCCGTGTTCTCCGTATCGGGTCCGTCGTGGACTCTGGGCTGGTTTTGATCCACCGTCGGCTTTGACAGCTCCCAGAAATACCAGAATTATGTTATGTTTATGTTATGGGTCCATATGACGGACATATGAGTAGCTGAACCTGAAGTTAAGATTCATCCACGTCGTCCCTGAACAGCGTTCAGAACGAGCGGCATGTAGTTACACAACCTTTTGTGTATATGAAATATGGATTTGACTGCGCTGAACCAATCAGAATGTTATTTATGATATTTTTTACCCGTTTTGTTTTCCTTTTTTATTGTAAAGATTGTGCGAGGTGTCGGCTGTCAGTCACATTATGACGACGGCATTGGCAATATGTTCCCGTATTATTTTCATCTCGTCAATTCAGACATGTAGTTTGTTAAAGCCTGAATCATTTGACAAAAATATAACTTTTTATGGCGGATGAACATTATTTTAGGTGTCAAGTGGCCCTCAGCCTTCTGGCACATATATTTCACTACATAATAAAGCTGTTTTTTCTAATGCATCAGATAGTAAAATAAACTCTCCACTCTCTACTTTTCCAAACCAAAATAACACCAGAAAACATAAAACTGTATGAAATAATAACAATAATTCCCGTGTAGTGATGGAATTGTCGCATCATGATTGTTATAATTAACAGACTTGTAGGAAGCGGAGCGCCTTATCTGCCACTAACCTCGCTGTAAATGCTGTAATTAAGCAGACTGGCAGCTCTGCTGTTGACGCTCATGATTACGCTCTTTAAGCCGCGAGCACTTTATTGAGGTGACGTGCAGAACTGGATTACTCTCGGCCCAACCGCGATATTATGTCTCACCCTGAGGGGCTGGGAGTGCACACAGTAGCTGCTGTCCTCAAATAATCAATTGCCGGTTTGGTCCAAATTGACTCTAATGAGTGTTGTAGGATTAGTTTAAAAGCAAACGATTGGCTTGAGAACATAATGGTGTTTAATGATGTGCTGTTATTTACTGGGTGACCTTTAAGGAAGCAGAAGGAACAAAAAACAACTTGTTTTTCTTCATGTGAATGTTCTTAAAGTAATGAGCTGACCACGGTGGCGTGTGCTAGTTCAAATGTAAATAGTCCAACATATCCTCATGCAACCATTTGTATATCTTAGGAAAACGTTACTCCTTATTTTTTGGGGCGTAAGTCAATCAACAGGTGTCAACAGGCGTTCAGTCTTTTCAAAATAAACGTTGAGACATTCATTATTTTCAAAATAAAGGTTGAAGCATTCTGTCTTTTCAAAATAAACTGTGAGGCGTTCAGTCTTTTTAAAATAAACTTTGAGGCATTCAGTCTTTTCAAAATAAACTTTGAGGTGCCCAGTCTTTTCAAAATAAACTTCAAGGCTTTTAGTCTTTTCAAAATAAACCTCTGCCTTCATGCGTATGCCTGAGCGCTGTATGAGAACACCTTTCCACCTGCAGCATCTCCCCTGAAGACTACATTTGATACGATGCGATGTAGAAGGATGATTTCGAAATATCAAGGAATCCAAGACAAGAAGCAGGAAGAAAGAGGAAGGAAATAGAAGTATGGGAGAGAGGGAGAATAAAGGGTAGACGGTTGGTACACTGTTGGATTAAACTGGTGAATGTTAAATTTAATTGCGTTAAGCTCCATTAAGTTGCCAGGAAGAAAGGAAGAGAGGAGCTCTTGAGAAGAAAAAGACTTTCTCCCCCCCAGTTTCCTGCTCTTTCCCTCTCAATTAAGTTGCTAGTTAATGACTTGAGCTTTTATTGGCAAAAAAATCCCCGACAGGGAGGAAGGAATGAACGTGGAAGGATGAACACAGCAATAATGTAGCCAGGGTTGTGTTTGTTGAGCACCATCATTATATATTTATTGCATTTAAATGTTTAGCAATTACAGTTTAATGTTTTGATGTTACAAACAGGTTGCACTGTGGGGAGGACGGGTCGTAGTTTGGGCTGGAAATTAAGCTCATGTTGTCTTTGAGATGAGAAAATAATAAGACGTTGTCAAATGAATCCACCGACACAAGATGGAAGCTCACAGCTTGGTAAGGAGGTACTGCCATGGACAGTATATAAGAAGAAACCCTAAAACATCCCCTGATTTATGGTCTGGTGTCGACCTGTCAATCACCTTGTAGCCCCGCCCTAAAGCGTCCCCTGCTTTATGGTCTGTTTGACTCTAAATGAGCATAATTTACTAAATGAACATCATGCTGTATTGAAGAAGACTTGAAACTAGAGATTGAGACATAAACTCATGTTTACAATGTTTACTGAGGGAATACATCAAGAGAGAAGTAGAGTCATTTATATAGACTTCTATACAACCAGAGGAGTCGCCCCCTGGTGGTCAGGAGAGAGAATGCAGCTTTAACACATGAAGCATATACTTCTATACAACCAGAGGAGTCACCCCCTGGTGGTCAGGAGAGAGAATGCAGCTTTAACACATGAAGCATAGACTTCTATACAACCAGAGGAGTCACCCCCTGGTGGTCAGGAGAGAGAATGCAGCTTTAAAACATGAAGCATATACTTCTATACAACCAGAGGAGTCACCCCCTGGTGGTCAGGAGAGAGAATGCAGCTTAAAACATTACATTTCATTTAGCTGACGCTTTTATCCAAAGCGACTTACAATAAGTGCATTCTACGGTTACAAACAAGAATCAGAACAACAAGAATCAAGAAGGTACAATTTCGTCAAAAGTTCAACTACAAAGTGCTATCAGTAAGAGCCATTTCAGAGCTACATCCTTTATTCAAGGTGTAGTCGGAAAAGATATGTTTTTAGTTTGAGATGGAAGATGTAGAGACTTTCTGATGTCCTGATGTCAATGGGGAGCTCATTCCACCATCGAGGAGCCAGGACAGAGAACAGTCGAGACTTTGTTGAGTGTTTAGCTCTCAGTGACGGAGCTACAAGCCGATTGGCAGAAGCCGAGCGGAGCGCACGAGTTGGGGTGTAAGGTTTTACCATGTCCTGGATGTAGACTGGACCAGATCTGTTCGTAGCACGGTACGCCAGTACCAATGTTTTGAAACGGATGCGGGCGGCCACCGGTAACCAGTGAAGGTCGCGGAGGAGCGGAGTGGTGTGGGTGAATTTCGGGAGGTTGAAGACCAGTCGAGCTGCAGCATTCTGGATGAGCTGCAAAGGTCGGATGGCACCAGCAGGTAGACCCGCCAGGAGGGAGTTACAATAGTCTAGACGCGAGATGACCAGAGCCTGGACCAGAACCTGTGCTGCCTTCTGGGTGAGAAGTGGACGTATTCTCCTGATGTTGTGCAGCATGAATCTGCAGGAACGAGTTGTTGCGGTAATGTTGGCAGTCAGGGAGAGTTGACTGTCCAGGGTCACACCGAGGTTCCTGGCAGTCGGGGTCGGGGCCAAGACTGAGTTGTTGAAAGTAATCGTCAGGTCGTGAGTGGGAGAGACTTTTCCTGGAAGGAGAAGTAATTCAGTCTTGTCGGGGTTAATTTTCAGGTGGTGTGTGGACATCCATTGTGAGATGTCAGTCAGACAGGCCGAGATTTGTGCTGCTACCTGTGTTTCCGACAGCTTTAACACATGAAGCATAGGCAAGGCAAGGCAAGGCAAGTTTATTTGTATAGCACATTTCAACACAAGGTGATTCAAAGTGCTTCACATAAAACCATTAAAAGCATAAAAACACAATGCAAAATAAAAGATTTAAAAACAATTAAAAGCATAAAAACACAATCAAAAATAAAAGATTTAAAAACAATTAAGAACAGTCATTAAAACAATAAAAAAAAACAGTTAAAAGGCAGAAAGCAGTACAGTTTATTTTATTTATTTACACGTATCCTTGGAGGCCAGGAGAAAGGCTGCAATACCCAATACAGTGAACTCGAACGAGAAGCTTCTACTGTATCAGAGGGATACAGCGCTCGATCGCTGAGGTTTATAACACCAGTTCACAAATATTGTTTTATTTCTCCTTGCTTCGTAGTACCATAGACTATGATTTTCCCTTTTATTCCCCTTTAATCCCCACAGATATGTAGTCGAACACTTTCTCCCGAGGAATTCTCAGTCCACTTTTGTGTTCTGATACACACGCTTTCAGATTTCGTTAATTCACCAAGACTTACAAAAACCACCCACACATTCCATGAAAAACAACAAATCTATCCCTGTGTCCTTAACCTTGCACCTCTTGGCATCGCTCCCTCAGCGGCATCGCTCCCTCAGCGGCATCGCTCCCACAGCGGCATCGCTCCCACAGCGGCATCGCTCCCACAGCGGCATCGCTCCCACAGCGGCATCGCTCCCACAGCGGCATTATCTAAACCCTAAACTGACCGCCACCTCAGCGGCATCGCTCCCACAGCGGCATCGCTCCCACAGCGGCATCGCTCCCACAGCGGCATTATCTAAACCCTAAACTGACCGCCACCTTCATCGCTATATCGCTCCGTGACTTCAGTTACCAGAGGTATCAACGTGCCACACGGATTCAACTTGGATTTCTACCGACTAGAGTCGACCTCCGGTAGCTCCAAAGAGCATCCCTTTGTCCTATTTAAACTCCTTATTCTTTTACCTAAATCCCTAACCTTGCGGACACTTATTCTCATTCCCTACTAAAAAACCCGGGGAAATATGTGCTTTCACTTTACTTGTGACAAGGTACAATTTTGTAAAACTTCTCTCATTTTGGTAGATTTATTTCTCTGGTCACGAGCAAAGTATAAGCGCTGCACTTGCAAGAGCAGGGAGTCGTTTCATCAACACGCAGGTTGGAAACCAAAACAAAGGATGTAGAATCTGGTTTAATTAAAGGCAACAGCAAACAGAAAGGTCTTCAGTCTGGCTTTAAAGAGGCTGAGGGTCTCAGAAGACCTGCAGCTCTCTGGGACCTTGTTCCAGATGTGTGGAGCAGAAAAGCTGAACGCTGCCTCTCCGTGTTTAGTTCTGACTCTTGGAACAGAAAGTAGACCCGTCCCAGACGACCTGAGGGGTCGGGATGGTTCATAAGGCAGCAGTAGATCACTAATGTATTTAGGCCCTAAACCATTCAAGGCTTTATAAACCAGCAGCAGGATTTTAAAGTCAATTCTTTGTTGGACAGGAAGCCAGTGCAAAGACCTCAGAACCGGAGTGATGTGATCCACTCTCCTGGTCTTAGTGAGGACTCGAGCTGCAGCGTTCTGAATCAGCTGCAGCTTTCTGATTGACTTTTTACTGAGACCTGTGAACACACCGTTACAGTAGTCAAGTCTACTGAAGATAAATGCATGAACAAGTTTCTCCAAATCCTGTTGAGACATAAGTCCTCTAACCCTTGATATATTCTTCAGGTGATAGTAGGCTGATTTTGTAACTGTCTTGATATGACTGTTCAGGTTGAGGTCTGAATCCATAACTACTCCTAGATTTCTGGCTTGGTTTGAGGTTTTTAACGTCAGTGATTGTAGCTCAGCGCTCACTTTCAATCGTTCGTCCTTGGAACCAAAAACAAGTACTTCTGTTTTATCTTTATTTAATTGAAGAAAATTCTGGCACATCCAGTTGTTGATTTCTTCAATACATTTAGCCAGCACTGGTATGGGATTATAGTCCCCTGGTGATATAGTTATGTAGATTTGTGTGTCGTCTGCATAGTTATGATAACACACTTTGTTGTTTTTCATAATCTGAGCCAGTGGAAGCATGTAGATATTGAACAGAAGAGGCCCCAGTATTGAACCTTGGGGAACACCACATGTCATACCAGTCAGCTCTGATGTGTAATTAGCTACCGACACAAAGTATTGTCGGTCCTTCAAGTAAGAGTCAAACCAGTTAAGGGCTGCACCAGAGAGTCCTACCCAGACTTTCAGTCTGTCTAGTAGTATGTTGTGATCGACTGTGTCGAATGCAGCACTGAGATCCAATAATACTAAGACTGAAGTTCTGCCACTGTCTGTGTTTAAGTGGATGTCGTTGAAAACCTTAACAAGAGCAGTTTCAGTACTGTGATGCTGACGAAAGCCAGACTGGAAGACATCAAAACAGTTATTTTCGGCCAAGAAGCTATTTAGCTGTTGATAAACCACTTTTTCGATTATTTTACTTAAAAAGGGGAGGTTTGATATTGGCCTATAATTTTTCATTATTTCGGGGTCTAAACTAGCCTTCTTTAGGAGTGGTTTAATAACTGCAGTTTTTAGGGCTTGTGGGAAGACACCTGAGAGAAGGGATGTGTTTACAATTTGTAAAAGGTCAGTGATCATGCAGTGTGAATAGACTTCTATACAACCAGAGGAGTCACCCCCTGGTGGTCAGAAGAGAGAATGCAGCTTTAACACATGAAGCATAGACTTCTATACAACCAACGAAAACGGGGCTCATATCAAACTGTCGGTCATAATCGGTCGGCCTCTTCTGGACGGGACTGTGAAGAGAGAAAAGGCTGAAGGGGAGTCGGCAGTTGGCAGCGTGACTGTTTGACTTGCTGAATTTTGCACGGCTTAAACGAGCTCTTCAGTATTGATGTTCGCATCAGACCGCGGCATGTAAAGACACGTCAGCTACTGTTATTAATAACCCTGTTGGTTCGCAGTGTGGGTGCATACTATTACCACTGCTGATATGCTAGAAAAGATTAATAATGATTTCCAAATCTATTAAAACAACCAGTAAAGTACATAAACATACATTTGTTTTAATGAGTCAGGTTTGTATATAGAAAGTTACCCGACAGGTTGGAAACATCTGTTTTCACTTTGAAGTAAAGTCATGGTGCTTTTCTCTATTTCACAGCAGTGGAGGTACAAGCCGTCCTGCCGCAGGCCCAACGAGTGGTGATGCATCTTAAGTTTGGTAACTGACAAAAACACCAGAAGAAGAAGGACGTGTGCACAAGAGCAGTTTAGTAACAATAACCCCACAAAGACATGTATTAACTGCTCGGAGACAAAGGTTTGAACTGATCAGTGATCAGATTAACTCCCCCTCTGTTTGATGGAACGTGTTTCAAAGGCTGAAGCCACTGTTTCCTTTAGAGAAGAGCTGATGGCTCATTGGAGTGTGGTTGTATTGACTCTCTGAGCAGCATCCCAGAGGACAGGCCTGCAGAGGATGTTTCAACAGAAGAAAGATGACGGCTGTGACTCGGAGAGGCGGATGCTTTTCCACCTTTTCAACATCGGGCTTGAACTCGTCTATCGACCTTCACAACAGTCGTATTTCTGTCCCTTTAAATGCCTCGTGGATGCATTATGATGAGCTGTCCATCCTCCCTCCTCACATCGACCACCTTGCTTCCCTCAATGTTCCTGTTTTGTCCTTCGTCCACTCAATTTATTTCCCTTTTTTTCTCGTCTGTTCATCCATCCATCATCTTCAGCTTATCAGCGGGCAGCAGTCTTCGGAGGGTATTTCAGACGTTCTTCTCCCCAGCAACTTTGGGCATGGAACGCCTCGTGGTCACCCATGAAGAGCTGGAAAGATTCTTGCATAATCTCTCCAGGTTTCTGGGTCTATCCCGGGGCCTGGAACCAGTTGGACGTGCCCAGTAAGAAAACATCTCCAGGCCCCGAGCAGGAGGCCTTCTGATCAGATGCCCAAACCACAGCTGCTCGACTGTGAGCTCCCTCCGGATGTCTGAGCTGAGCCCAGCCTCCCGACGGAGAGGCTCAGCGTGACCCGGCTGCACCTCCAGATCCAGGTCATGAAAAGTCACCAACGCAATCATGAACGGGGGAGGAACCCCGAGGGAGGCCGGCGCCCACTGGGAATGAGTTTGTTACGTCCCGCGCATTAAAGGCGTCCCATCTTCTTCTACTGCTCTGCCATCCGTGGAGCTCCGCCTCCCCCTTCCACAGCAGCTCATTACACCTCACTTGTTCGTCTGCAGTTCCTTAAACACACACAATGAAACGCACACGGCCGACACAACAGGGAGCGGCGGCTGAATGCAGAGCGTGGGAAGTGTGGAAGCATCCCGATCCTCTGCAGGTGGAGCTGGAGGAGCTTGTGCAGACGTAGAAGTGGAGATGAAAATGATGCACGTTCTATAATTCATTTAGTAGCCTCGGATGGTTTTTTAATATACTGTCTGTGATTTGGGGTTTGTTCCATAGAGCCGTAGATATTATGTCATCTGGCAGCGATGCTCCGCTGATGAATTAGTAAATTGTTAAGACGGTTATCCTTTTGGGCTCAGGCTCAGATGGGTTGTGCTCTACCTGTGAACAGAAAGTATGAATTATGGATGAGCAGTGCACTGATGAAGTGCAGGCTGAGTGCTACTCAACACTATATTCTGAGATTATTTCAAAGGACATGTGAATCAGTTCTAATAATTTAGTAATAATAAAGCCGTAGACAGGAAGTTCCCCTCACGCCAGCAGCAGCACGGACCGAGCTGATGTCGTCATTCCAAATGTGTAATCATAACTTTGATAATATGCTTTAATGTGTGCTATCTTCACATTTCAAAGCAGCGCGTCAGGATGAATTAGACATATTTGTATCAATAAACATTATCACCATCACATAGCTCTGCATGCATGAACGAACTCCTCTGGTATCCGGCTTCCTTTACGCCTGCTTATGGAATATCATTTTACAGTTTGACGGCTGATTAAAGCATGATACATAAATTATTAACAAGATAACTAAACTTGACATGTATTTGTGATTTCTGAGCTCCAGATAAATGGTTGATTTTCGTAGCGCTGTTGTTTTAATCTGTTTCTGCTTCTTAACAGTTTTGCCTGCAGCGATAATGTTCTCACCCATGACCTCGGCAGAAACCAAACTCTTAATATTTCTTCTATTTTTGTCTTTAAATCCCTTTTTATTGAGTTAGAGGACCTGCAGAAAACACTATATAAATATATATTTTATTTATTTTCAGAGGAACCCCCTGGATAAACAGTCCACATTGTGTCCACATGCTGCCCACAACCTCCCTGAGAGCCAGGCCACCTCGGCACGCCGCCTGGCTCCATCGGATCTCGGAGCAGTTGACGGTTAATGAGTCCTGGCCTGATCGCATCACAAACGTCTCTTTGAACAGACACGTTTGACCACGGCCAACGTTTGAAGTACGCCGTTGTCCTTCCTGTCGCTGGGAGCCTTTTTCCCTAATTGGAATTAGGAGGCTGAACAATTTCTGATTTAAGGAGTAATAAATAGAGCTATCCCAAAACATTGAAAGAATATTGTCTTGATGTAAGATATTAGCTGGGGTGTGTTGGGTAAGCACACCCAGTTACACACACACCGATCACACACATCACACACATCAAGCGGTGCTGCAGGGCCTGACTTTGGCCCATTAAAGCTCAGCAGGCCTGCTGGCAAAGTCCTGCCGATCACAGCCGTACACACACACACACACACACACACACACATCCACCCCGGTGAGCTCCCCTATCGAGCGTGAACACAGAAACAAACCAACGGATTGTGAAAACTCTCCTTCCTCTGAAGGCCCGGCTCGTTGTCTGGCTGCTGATCAGCTGATCAGATACTTGCTGAGCGGTGCGGTGGCGTCCCGGCCTTCAGCATCACTTATTTAAGGTGCTGCCTAGCACACACGCTGCCTTCTACCAGCTGGTGGTAGACCCCGCGACTAGAGATGAAAGGTGAGAGGAGTTGACCCCCATCCCCCCATGTTTACACCTCCTCAGGTGGTATCAGAGCCCATGGAAACAATACAGAAATGAAGCCACATGGATACAACGGTCCAGTGTGGCGTCTGTCTGCTCAGTGAGGATGAAACACATCTGCCATGTGCCACTGGGCCTAAAGCCCTGACGGTGGTGAGTAATAGCAGGTAAGCAGCTTTATATGAATAAAAGCAGCCGAGCTGCTTGTGAGGAGCCGTTGGGCGACTCAGTCGGAGGCTAGCAGCTCCAACAACCAACCACTTAACTCTGTTCAACCCCACTCTCCATGTTTCAAGACAAGATATAATATGGCATTGTTGTATTAAAGTCATTTGTATTTATATATCAATATAATTGATATATAAATAAATGTTATGTATTTATATTATAAAAAAGAATATATATATATATATATATATATATATATATATATATATATATATATAAATATTTATATATGATGATTGTCGGTTTTTGAAACTGCCAAATTGCCGTTAGTTGTTTCTGTTCTGTTGGGTTGGCAGGAGGTTGTGCCAGAGTCAGACGTAGTCATGAGACTATCCTCAGCACAAAGTTGAAGATAAAGTTTCCACCAAAATACCTTTAACGTGCCCTGCGGCCTCTCGTTTGAATGAACATCCCACTTGTTTTGCACATCTCACCCTGTGCACCATGCTCTCTGCCATGTCCACTGTTAACATGCACCTACCAGCCGAGCAAAGCCAAGCAAGCATTTCCCGTGGGCATGGTATGATTACCACTAAGGAGGTAACTATGTTGATTAAAAAGGTCAACGGTGTTAAGGACAAAGGATGAGAGAACACATCTTTGTTGGGACAATACAAAAACAGCCTGAGGAAGATTCCAAAACGGCGACGTCTACAGACAAGAGAGAGTTTCTTTGGTTATAGAAGTTTTCTTTCAGGACTCTGTGGGTAGATTTAGTAAAAGCCAATATAAGCCTCAACTAGACACAAAGAAACAGAACAGAAGGTCGAGCAGCGGTTCAGACTCTTGGAGTTCTTCTTGAAATGAGTTTTGCTGATGTCTAGTGATGGATGCTCTAGAAAAGTGAGGGCAATGGAAGCCCTAATTGTTTCCTTCAAATTCTAGTCCGACTGGAACGAAAGCTTGGTATTGGCACCATACCTTTGAGGTGCCCCTGAGCAAGGCAAATAACCCCCCGTTGCTTCATGGAAACCACCCAGTGTTTCACTCTGAATGCTGTGGTGGTTCTGGGGAAATAATGTGAATCAAATGGAAGCCAAGGAGCAGAAACACTGAGGAAAGAAACCCTGCAAGTAAACACGAGTTAAAGTCATCAATAACAAACTCAATGGTCATTCAACTGACGCCATCTCTCCCTTTTCAAAGGTCCCGAAACTCAAACCCTTTAACGCGACGAAAGGAAGATCTTCAGCCACCTTTAGAGGTTTCCTTCCCTCAGAGATTTCTTCCTTCATACGTTACATCGCGGTGCCGACACAGATTGGTGAAAATGTGTTTTTAGTGTTTGAATTCATGAATGTGTCAGATATCCACTGTCACAGAGTCCTAGGGGACGTTTGGTCTGTCTGTACTGCTAAATAACCTGAAACGTTCACTTTTCAGTGATCTTGCTCATCTTGATCACCTGTTTTAAAATGTCCAATGCTGTAGGATTCATTTAACTGAACTAATGTTAATAATAATGTTGACCTCTTCAGACCAGAGGGGTCAGCTGTGCCAGACTAAGAGTCAGCTCTATAGGACCCTTTGAGCTAAATGCTAACTTTGTCACCATTATTGATCATTCATCAATGTGACGATGTTCACCATCTTATTTTGTCTTTAGTTCAAGTATGTGGTCTTAAACAAAAGTGACACAACAATGAGATGGTGAACTGATGATGGGGATAGATGGAAAACCAGGGGGTCAACGTTCCAATTCATTCTGTCAGAGCCACAAAGGGCTATCCTAAAAGGTATTTGATCCGAAAATTGATCCATTCATCACTCATGTTCTCAGGTCCTTTAATATGTGTAACACACTTCCTAGAATCAACCCAAGTCATTAGGGTTCATCCTCTGGGGACCACGAGGGTCCGTACATGGCCATCCTCATTCTAGTGGTTGAGATGTTTCAGTCGGTAACAAAGCGGTGGCCAGCAGCACCCTGAGCGGCAGCAGCGTGGTTAAAGGAGCATCTGGCAGTTATGATTATGAACAGCAGTACTTCTGCTTGTTGGTTCCCACTGTGCTCTCAGTAACAAACCAGTGCAGCTAACTGCCCCCAAAGGAAGGCCGTTGCTCCACTGCTTCCACGAGTATTTACATTGAGAATTAACCATTCAAATCAATAATGCATGTTTTTATGGAGACTGTATGAATAAATCTCTTTAACGTCTATTTATGGCCCATAATGCATTGTGTTCTATTAAATTACACTTAGCAACTTACATGCTATACAGTAGACCGTAGACACAGCAATGGTGAGCAATTAGGGTCAAGTGTCTTGCTCATGGACACATCAACACAGACTGACTGAGCCTGGGATCAAACCGCCGATCCTCTGATTGAAAGACAGACCTGCTAACCACTGAGCCAGTCTATTAAGAAGAAAACTTAATTTAGTATGAACATTTTACTTCTGCTATCACGTTATTAATTGTGATAATTGTGTCGATATACATGTGATGCATATCGACATGCACCGGTTCTAAAGCTGAGGAACTTTAAATTCCACGTTCTTTGTAAATAGTTAAACTAAATAAATCCGGATGAGCTTTTAGAGCTTTCAGACTGTGCGGCTCTTATCTTTACGCTGATTAAGAAGTTTGTTTTATGCCATTGGTCATTCCAATAAAGAGGTGTTTAATTTGATTCAAGTCGGAGGCGTCTGTGTATTTATCACCTTCTCGTTCTCTGAATCTCCAGCAGCTTCTTGCAAAGGCAAGACACACACACACACACACACACACACACACACACACACACACACACACACACACACACACACACACACACACACACACACACACACACGTACATTAGCATACACATTGCCACCACCAAGTTGGGCTTAATTGAAAAGCATCTTTTAAGAATGTTAAGCAGGTCCCTGTTAGCCCGGGAGAGGAGAAAGGGCTTCTACATTATTCAGGCACTTGGCTTTTCAAATGTGACACTTGAGTCCCGTTTTACAGTCTGGGTTTCCTCGTGCTTTAAGTCTCAGTTTTTCTGGCCTTGTTTGTGTCTGTCAGGTTAATTCTTTTCAATTTAAATTTCCACTTTACAGAATTCTTCATCAGGACTTTATAGGAAGCTGCTGAGTAGCCCTACGTCCTGTATTAGTTTAGATGTGTTAAAGAGATAACCGAGCTCTTTTGAAGTGACTGAGATGTGGCAGAGTTGCATGTTTCAGATTTTCTTGCTCAAAAGGTTGAGTTACGGCGTGTCAAACCCTTGTGTTCGTGCTGTGGACTTCTCAAATCTGCTTCCAGCAGCTGGTGTTCCTGCAGGCTAAAAAGTCTATTTGTATGAGTACAAAGCTTTAAAAAAATCACTGGCATTTAAAGAAGAGGAAAAGGCCTTTTCAGGACTGCCAACCAGGAGACATTTAGCTGAGGCTTTTATCCAAAGTGACTTACATGCTATACAGCAGACACAGCAACGGTGAGCAATGAGGGTTAAGTGTCTTGCTCAAGGACACAACGACATGGACTAGCGGAGCCGGGGTTCGAACCACTGACACTCTGATTGAAAGACAGACCTGCTAACCACTGAGCCACAGTCGCCCCATCTGACCCACCAACACGAGGACTCGACATCAAGTCCTGGTGTGTGACCCGGCTTCCCATTCTTTGGCCCGCCGTCATGACATTGTGTGGCTGTCATAATCAAACTGCTCAGCAGGGTGAGAGACGTCAAAGGCCACAGAAACACTGCAGCTCTAATCATTCACAGGGAATGATAAACAGTGATAAAGCAGCTCCCATTGCGTACTTCAAAGCACATATAAGGTGTCGGGGTCTCCAACAACACCTCAATGATTGTATTGAAACCACTGGTGTATTGGGTTCAGCGGGATGGAAGGTGGTATTGGATTCGTTGCACATGAAAGCTTTACAGGCTTCCTCCAGTGACCCGACCACGCTGTTCAGATTCAAACAGCTTTTGCTGAAAACGCTCCATCACCAAAAAAAAAACAAGGTGTGATTATCTTCCCCGGTAGCAATCTCAGACTAAATGCTCTTCGGGCCGGCAGCAGGTACGCAGCTGTGTCCGTTTAAATTCGGCAGGAAATAGGAAGCTGGCGATCCATCAACACGGTATTCCAAATCTGGAGGGAAACAAAACACAAATTGTAGAATGTAGATCGTGTCTTGTGACAGGCTGTTTGTAGCTGCACCGACACAAAGTAATACACTTTAATGTATACACACAATGGTAAAGACCACGTAGGACCAGGCCTGGGAGGAGGGGCGGGTCCAGAAACACCCAACCTTCATCTCAGAGGCCGCCCAGAAGTCAGAGATGACTTCCTCACAGAGTAACGCCACTTCTAATATTTAAACCCCAAAAACAATCTCCTCCTAAACCGTAACAAAGAAGCCAAACAAAAAGTAAAATTACTTTACATACGATAGCATGGAAACCATTACTTTCTTCAAGGCGTGGCAACCCAGTGCCTTTCTTCAAGGCACTGGGTTGAAGATGGCATAGGGGGCGGGGCCTCTTGCTACCGGCAGGATTATTGGTCTGCAACAATGTCCCCCGTTTTGAAACACGGACCCCACCTCGTTTACCACACATGTACGGGTGTGTGCCGTGTCATCACAGTTCATATCTGGAGCACAGATATATTCATACATCTCGCTTCTCAAGACGCACTAGATTGATGCGTCTAGCTTTCACTTGAGCCTCCTGAAGCTCCATTTGGCTTGTAAGACCTTTTCACGAGGAATGCATTTTATCTGACAGCTGATCGTGGAGCCGGTTCTCACGCAGAGCATTAGCATGATCGCCATAAGCCACGACTGAGATCTCCTCCCGGAGCCCCGTGCTGCCGGAGGCACGAGACCCCGGCTGCATTGTGAGCAGCCGGGCAGGTTTCCCAGCTGTCAGTCAAACCAGCCTTTCTCCCACCTCAGCTTCCCTCATCCTGCCCTCTCTGTACCGCACTGTAGGTGATCGACACCTCATTGCCCCAAACACGTGTCGGCACACGGCCCTCGCCCTCTGCTGGCTCTACTCGGGTTTAAAGGGAATTATTTCAATATAATATACATATATCAGGGCTGCTAATTGGCTGACGTGAAGCCATCTTATTCATAAGCGCTTTGGAGGCATCTCTGAACAGCCGGGTGCACAACACAGCCCCATCGCTGGGGTTGTCGTAGCCACATCGCTATGTCCGCTGCAGAGGGCCAAGCCTTCACGGCGGCCAGTAGCACAAGACTTTGGCTCTCACTCAGTTCAAAGTAGTTTAGTTTGACTTGAACCTTCCTCGTATACCCCGGTGCAAACTGTACTCTAACTGCTCTAAATATGAAGGTTTTGAAAAAGCTAAACAGACAGCACTTACACAGACAGACCAAGAGGTTCACAATTAGCCATTCACAAGTTCACACTCATCGAGGGCGGCGGCTTCCCACCGGTAGACCTTCGGGGTCTTGCTCAGGGACTTGTTGTTTTGCGGCAGGTAGACGGGGTGCAGGTAAACAGAAGCTGTTGGCGGTCTGAGCCGGTGAGGCAACAACGACTTAGGAAGTGTCATCTCTTGGCAAATGGTGAGAATAATTTGTCCACTTCATGAATCACCATAAGTCCATTCTACAAGGAGGAAATGAACGAGCGCAGCTCCTCGTCCCAACTGAACCCCAGGTTGTTGTTTTTTTGGACGTTGCAGCTGATTCCCTTTTCCACACTGAGTTATGGCGCCGCAATGCTTTGGCTCGACGCGCGATATCCACATCCGGACCCCGAGGCTGCCAACGCATCACCGCGATATGAATCAAGTATAAGAAAGAGCATCCGTGTGAAAGAGCCACGAGGGGAGGGAAGCCAAGCAGCTGACGCTGAATGCTGCGTCAGTACCAACGCCGATCTTCCCCCCGGATCCGGAGTCCTGCATGACCCCACAAACCAGCGTCAGCACAGCCGTCTCATTGTGGTTCCCTCGGGCCCTCTGGGGCTCACACTTACTGGGAATGAACAGCGCTCCATCTGTTACATCTGTCCTCATCCATTTTTCTTCTGTTTTCCTTTCAATGTTTCCCCATGCGTGCGTGTGTGTGTGTGTGTGTGTGTGTGTGTGTGTGTGTGTGTGTGTATGTAATTTGTTCGAAACCATGGGGCCCATCCTCCTCTGTACAAGATAATCTCAAAGAGGTACTTGGAGCCAAGCAGGAGCTGCACAACAGTTGCAAAAAAGGAAGCACTGCATCGCCCGAGCCAAGAATGGTGTGTGTGTGTGTGTGTGTGTGTGTGTGTGTGTGTGTGTGTGTGTGTGTGTGTGTGTGTGTGTGTGTGTGTGTGTGTGTGTGTGTGTGCCGGCTGATGCCAGCGTGCCTGCCTGCTTCCTTGGCAGGGCCCCGGTGGCCCCTCCTCCACTCCTGTGCTCAGCAGCCGGTCTCATACATTCACAGTAATAACTTCCTGGCAGCCGCCCGTCATCTTGGTTTGATCCCAGCTTTGTGGCCGGGTTGAATCCCACCAGGACGCTTTGTAACAAATCCTCTTCACAGCGAAGGCGCCCGTGAGCTCCGTGGAGACGGTGTCCGATAGCAGCGAGCATCGTTTGTTCACAAGTGGTTTGTCTTTTTCACTCCCAGAAGAAAATAATGTCAGTTTAATGTCAGTTATCGCTTCACATTCACATATTCGCTTATTGCTCTCGTCCCTCGCCTCTCTGTTACCTCCCACTTTTAACCTGTCTGTCCATCTTTCCCTCCTTTCTTTTGTTTGGAAAGTCTTTTTTTTATTCTTCTGTCCTCCGCTCGACACAATTATTTTTTGCCCTCTCTCTCTCTCTCCCTCCCTCCATCACTCCATGGATAATCCACTCCTTTTATCTTGTTCCTTACTCATTTTTTCACTTTCCCTCCCTTTCTCCCTATCTCACGCTTCTGTCTTTCAGTTCCCTTCATCCACCTCTCTCTCCCTCTCTCTCTCCCTCTCTCTCTCCCTCTCTCTCTTTCTCTCTCTCTCTCCCTCTCTCTCTCTCTCTCTCCGTCAGTATTTTGGACAACGACCACAGAGGGCTTAGTGCTGGACAGATCTATAAACCATCAGTTGCATAGCGAGAGCCAATGATGGCAGCTCTTCCCAGAAGGCTCATTCTTTCTATCCTTCTTCTCTCTTCTTTTTCTTTACAGATTCTTGCTGTTCTTTCTGTTTGTCATTTTTTTTATTATATCTCATTTTAGAGGTTAGACATCGTCATCAGACCAGTGTGCTGCATGCTTTGTGAACGCTAAATAAAAGATAAAACAGAAGGTGACATGATTTATGTCTGACAAGTGTGTTTTGCTATATTTTTGTTTTAATTATGAAGTTTATAGGTTCTGCTTTTGTCTTTATATGTTCAGCCATATTAACATAGTTCTTCTTCCATTATCTCGTTGTTTCCCCAAACAAAACCACTGATTCCTACTGTTCACATTAATGCTTTTGAAGCAGACAATAAAGTTAAACATCAGTGTCCAAAATAAATTAAACCGAAAGTAACCAAAGCTATGTTTCATAAAGTGTTTGACATTTGTATCCCACTCTCTTATCTGGTCGTGTATTTAGATAATTTGTTTGTTTAGTTTCAATATGCAAATTAGATATTATTTAACCCTAACTTTTGTAAAGTTTAGGAGAAATCAAAAAAACAAAAACGGACAAAGTCGTAAAATAAACTGGTAATTTTATGTATTTTGGATGTTTTCCAGCACTAGTCTGAAAGGAGAGCAACATAGTCAAACATTCTCTCCATTAAAAACAATGCGTTTAATGGAGGGTGTTGTTTAAAGCTGTTTACTGGTAAACACGTTATTTATCACAGAGTCCAGCTATTTAATCTTTTCAGGTCACATGTCTATATGTGTGAGTGTATGCAAGGCCGTGTTTTACTTGTCTTGTGGGGACCTAATATGTTGACACAGTCACATTGTGGGGACTCGCGTGCCTTATGGAGACAAAATGCCAAACCCATCACGTATGTCCTCACATTTTAGGGTTATGAATAAAGTGACAGCGGTTATGGTTATGGCACGTCTAAGTCTCCAGGAAATTACTAAAAGTGATTTTCCCCAATGTCCTCAAAAGTCATGCAAAGATAACTGTGTGTGTGTGTGTGTGTGTGTGTGTGTGTGTGTGTGTGTGTGTGTGTGTGTGTGTGTGTGTGTGTGTGTGTGTGTGTGTGTGTGTGTGTGTGTGTGCATCGTCTTAGCTTTGGAAATGTCAGCTAATCGATTCTGGGTTGCTGTTTTGTTAAACACAATATCTCAGACAGATAACAAGAAGAAACATATTGTTTGTCTCATTCTTCATCTTTGTGTGCGCCTGTCTCTTTGTGTTCTGTCTCTTTAACTTGTGTTACAATGTAATACATGTAAGTTGTTTTTATTTTCTTACAAACATAAGTGGGAGGACTCAAAGGGCTCCTGGTCTCAGACATGCAGAGGCCCCTCACCTCTTCCTGCTGATGTTGTGTCTCTGGAGTTGTTACGCATCTCTTTGAGCTGTTTATGGCACTTTGTAATTGTTTCCGTCTTCTTGGTATTTTTCGTCTGGTTGTTTCCTCCTTTTTCAAAATGTTGTGTGTCTCTTTGTGGTTGTTTTGGTCTCTGAGTAGTTGTTTTGTGTCTCTCGTTGTGCACCTGTTCATAGTCATTTTGAGTCACTTTGTTGTGTCTTTGTTTGCAGATGGTTTGCATCTTTTTCTAGTTATTTGCGTCTCTTTGTAGCTGTTTTATGTTTCTTCGTGGTCATTTTGACCGGTTGGTACATGTTGTAGGTGAAGGCCAGGGGGGCCCCTGATACGTTGGGAACCTGACACATTGGGCCCCTGACATGTTGGGACCCTGACACTTGGGCCCCTGACATGTTGGGCCCCTGACACTTGGGCCCCTGACACTTGGGCCCCTGACATGTTGGGCCCCTGACACATTGGGCCCCTGACATGTTGGGCCCCTGACATGTTGGGCCCCTGACACTTGGGCCCCTGACACTTGGGCCCCTGACATGTTGGGCCCCTGACACATTGGGCCCCTGACATGTTGGGCCCCTGACACTTGGGCCCCTGACATGTTGGGCCCCTGACACTTGGGCCCCTGACACTTGGGCCCCTGACATGTTGGGCCCCTGACACTTGGGCCCCTGACACTTGGGCTCCTGACACTTGGGCCCCTGACACTTGGGCCCCTGACATGTTGGGCCCCTGACACTTGGGCCCCTGACATGTTGGGCCCCTGACACTTGGGCCCCTGACATGTTGGGCCCCTGACACTTGGGCCCCTGACATGTTGGGCCCCTGACACTTGGGCCCCTGACATGTTGGGCCCCTGACACTTGGGCCCCTGACACTTGGGCCCCTGACATGTTGGGCCCCTGACACTTGGGCCCCTGACACTTGGGCCCCTGACACTTGGGCCCCTGACACTTGGGCCCCTGACACTTGGGCCCCTGACATGTTGGGCCCCTGACACATTGGGCCCCTGACATGTTGGGCCCCTGACACTTGGGCCCCTGACATGTTGGGCCCCTGACACATTGGGCCCCTGACATGTTGGGCCCCTGACACTTGGGCCCCTGACACTTGGGCCCCTGACATGTTGGGCCCCTGACACTTGGGCCCCTGACACTTGGGCCCCTGACACTTGGGCCCCTGACACTTGGGCCCCTGACACTTGGGCCCCTGACATGTTGGGCCCCTGACACTTGGGCCCCTGACACTTGGGCCCCTGACATGTTGGGCCCCTGACACATTGGGCCCCTGACATGTTGGGCCCCTGACACTTGGGCCCCTGACATGTTGGGCCCCTGACACATTGGGCCCCTGACATGTTGGGCCCCTGACATGTTGGGCCCCTGACACTTGGGCCCCTGGGCCTGTGCTCGGTAGGCATGTCAGTAATCAATCCAGTAAAACATATGCACTACTTCACTCTCCACATATAAAGGTATAAACTCTCTCTCTCTCTCTCTCTCTCTTTCTCTCTCTCTCTCTCTCTCTCTCTCTCTCTCTCTCTCTCCCCTCCGGGCCTTAAGTTGCCAGAGCAGCATTTTTTTCTTTTCTGTTGAGTTGTTGTTGTTGTCCATGTTGTTGTCCAATGGTTATGTTGCTGATCTCTGCACATTGTGTGTGTGTTTGTGTGTCCGTTTGTTGCCTCGTGTCAAAGACCTGCACACATTGAGACACAACACAGGAAGCAAGTCATGCCGGTTTCGGTTTGCCGGCCCTGAGCGACCGAGCGACCGACTTTTCTGTGAATGTTTTTTTATGAATTTCACATTACATCTGTGGCTTCTTCTTTTTCTCCATCTGTTTCTGATGTTTACCTCCAGAATTAATCCGTGAGAAAGTCTCTGCCTCCTCGGCTCGCCGGTAAAATTCACTCTCAGTGCTTTGAATTAACACATCGAGAGAGGGTTTGATTTAGCATTTATTTATTCAGAGCGGCAGTTAAAAAAAAAAAAAAAAACAGCCAAAGGAGAGAGAGTAACACTCTGGAAAGACGAGCTGAGTGGGAACGAAAGGAGGAAGATAATTCACAGAAGAAATGTGTTAAAGTGAGCGTATCTTTTAATAATCTGCTTTATATATTGTTTCATTTGTTGGGACATTACCTTTTTACTCGCAATGTCGGTCCATTTTTTTACATTGTCTTAATAAATAAAATCTAATTTACAAATTATGCGTTGAAATTGATTTTAAAAATCCATGCTTCCATGTTCTGCCTCTGATCCCGAGATCCTGCTCTCCTTCCCCGGGATTAGGAAGAAGATAAATAATACACCATAATAAAGCGGCAGCTCCTTTAAATATGTGAAAGATATGAAACACGTGTGTTATATTCAATTTAAATGGACTATTTATTGAGTTTAAATCTTATTTGTGACAATTTGGGAAAAGCTGCTAAATTACACATGAAACATGAGGGTAGATCATATATATAAATATAGATGGGAAGAGGTTCCCTTGAGCAAGGCACCACGGCGGCCGCATGGCGGCCATGTTGGTTTGTGTCTTCTCCCCCTCATCACGTGACGCTCTGCTATTCATGGAAATGTGCTTTCAGTCTGTGTGTGTGTGTGTTTGTGTGTGTGTGTTTGTGTGTGTGTTTGTTTGTGTGTGTGTGTTTGTGTGTGTGTGTTTGTGTGTGTGTGTTGGAATATAGACAAAATATATAGAGAAAAATAGAAAGACAGTTAGTACATGTCTGTGTTGACTCTCTCTCTCCCCCCCCCTCTCTCTCTCTCTCCCTCTCTCTCTCCCCCCCTCTCTCTCTCTCTCTCTCTCTCTCCCTCTCTCTCTCTTTCTCCCCCCCTCTCTCTCGCTCTCTCTCCCTCTCTCTCTCTCTCCCCCTCTCTCTCTCTCTCTCTCTCTCTCTCTCTCTCTCTCTCTCTCCTCTCTCTCTCTGTCACTTTATCTCGGCCCCCGGAACAAATCTCATTTCCTCAAGCTGCTTTGCTCTGAGCAGAGGAGATGCTCTTTTATGTGTGTGTGTGTGTGTGTGTGTGTGTGTGTGTGTGTGTGTGTGTGTGATAGAGAGACAGAAAGAGACAGAATAAGAGAGTGCTGGATACGGGCCAGCTGACTTCAAGAAGTCCAGAGTGCTTCAGCCACAGGGCGATACACCACGGCCCACCGGTCACCATGGTAACTCTGCGAGCTGTGGGCTGCTCACACACACACACAAGCACACACACACACACACACACGCAAGCACACACACACACACACATACACACTGTCACTGTTGTGAGGACCTTTTGGTTCTTACATATGTAAACATAACTCACACACACATACATGCCTACCTTACCAAGAGGGGACTGTGTGCTACTCCAACCAAGAGTGGACTTCCTTTTTTGTTTGGAAAATAAATAAATAAAATTAAACTAGAAATGCAGTGTCAGCAACAAAATATACTTTATTTAGTCTTTGATTATATAATGTTTATTTTTTTAAGTTACATTTTAGAGATTGATTTCAATTTTTTTTACTGTTGGACATTTGTATGACATATGTGACAGTGTGCATTTTAAAGAGGACACACAGGGGGATATTATTTTATTAATTTGTAATAACTGCATTGGAGTCAGGAGAAAATATAATTTCCCGATCGTAGGTTTTGAATCTCGCCCCGAACGCATTTGTTTTTGCAACCGTCAAACTCAATTATGAAAAGGTCCTGAAAACGATACAAATGTATTCTTTTTCTTAATTTATGATCATGTGCTGCTACTAGGGATGCAGCGATACCACTTTTTACAAACCGATACGAGTATTTTTATTTGTGTACTTGCCGATACCGAGTACCGATACCGATACTTCTTAGATTTGGTCTCCATGAAAGTGCAATTAATTTGGAGGCAGATTTTATTTTATCCTCTGCAGATTATGTCAAGCCTACGTGTGTGATATACGTGTGTGAAGGAGATAAAAAAGTGGTTCAAGTTACCCTGCAGCGTGTTTTCATTTTATTAGAATTACAAATATAGACACACAACAGACACTCGGCTACAATAATATCATCCGTAGCCGCACAACAGCGTCTGAATGAGGCCGCTGCCAGCGCTACTTCAGGTGGATCAGCAACAGTTTGATTCAAACCGGCAGGACGGCAGTCATTTTTTACTGTGTGAACGCGACGCACATTACTCTACACACCTTGCTGCAAGATCCGCAAGAGAGCGACGAAAGAGCCGTATGCGGCTCTGGATCACGGGTTGCCGACCCCTGCCCTAGACGTTGAAGTCAGGTAGGACAACAAATCTTTTTCTCCACAAAGCGCGACCAGTTTGTTGTAGCGAAATACTGTTGAGTGGTATCGGTTCTTGGTATCGGCAATTGAAACCGATACGAGTACGAGTATTTTAACGCAGTATCGACCCCGATACCGATACCGATACCGGTATCGGTATCGGTGCATCCCTAGCTGCTACATAATGTCGCTTCTGTCGAAGTCCACAGTAGGAGATGAAGGTAATAGCACACACACACATAGTATCTCACACACACACACACACACACAGTATCACACAATGATATTATAAGGAGCAGCTGATTTGTGAGTCAACCTTTTTCTCATTTCTTCTCTTTCTCTGGGTTTCTTGTAATCTTCATGAAATGCATGCAAACAAAGACATATTCTTTTCATGACTTTTTTGTTTCTCAAACACACACACATACACACATGCACACACACAATATTATCATATAAAGTGCTGCATCCATGACCAGATTATTGCCCTCTGCGTACATCTTTCTCTCGTCCATGAACAGCGCAGAGAAGTCACTTCATTTAAGATTGTTCTTTCTCTCTCTCCCTCTCTGTTTCTCTCTCTCTCTCTCCCAATCACCTCTCCCCTCACTCCCCCCCCCCCCCCCTCTCTCTGATCTGCTTCTCTCTGCAACGTCAGCAGCTTGAAAGACGTAACTATTTATTAAAACTGACAACATTCATTGCCTGTAAGTCTTGGTGAAAGTGTTTGTGGGTGAGCGTGTGTTTAGTGCACATGGCATGTGAGTGTGTGTGTGTGTGCATGTGTGTGTGTGTTTGTATGTGTGTGTGTGTGTGTGTGCGTGTGTGTGTGTTTGTATGTGTGTGTGTGTGTGTGTGTGTGCGTGTGTGTGTGTGTGTGTGTGTGTAGGTGGTTGAGTGGAGCTGGTGCTTGTTCATGTTTGTGTGGCTGCTCGTCAATGCCGATGCTGTTGTGTTTGTACGTGTGTGTGTGTGTGTGTGTCTGTGCATGTGCATGAATGTGTGAGAGAGCTAAGCAGAATGAGTAGGAGGGGAATCAGCATCTTCTGTCAACACAGCTGGTCACCCTTTGTAAAGAAGGATAAGCTCTCTGTCTCACACACAGTCGGAGAAATGTTCATGTGGAGGAGTACACAACAAACACACTAACATGTAATGTCACACAAAAATACTCAAACACTGTGACTCCTTCTCACACACAGCTGGAGCATCTTTATTGATCGAGAGCCAGGTGTTAGCAAGCACACTGTGTGTGTGTGTGTGTGTGTGTGTGTGTGTGTGTAATGTGGATAAAGATCTGCTCCATGATCACTACGTAGTGGTTAAAGCAACGCTGTGAGAACTGATGCAGGATCAGTTTGAGCACCAATGGAATGAATTGATTGGCTGGTCGTTGGTGGGAGGAGCCTCACTGGGAGCGAATAGCCTCTCCCAGTGACAGACTCGATTAAAAACCAGTACAATCCAAGTGGCTGGACGGATATCGATATGACAGCCGGCTGAAGGCCAAACGGCCTCTGATGTCACATCCTCTCAACGTGGATATTTTCTTCTAAATGGTTTCATTATTCTTTTGTTTATTTTGGTTTTTCCGTCTCCCATGTTGCACCAGGTGTGTTATTAATATAGTTGCAGGGTCTTCAGGGTCTCACAGCACGCCTGCAACAGATTTAGCCTTCAGTTGGAACTCTTGTGAAGAGTCCGACGACTATTTATTATATATTTATCCAATATCTATTATATATTTATGAGATATGAGGCCCTCGACTGACAGCTAATACGAGTTGAAGCTTTTCAACACTTCTCTCTCCTTTTTGACACAATTCATTTCAATTGTAATTTCTCCCCGACCAAAGAGAGCTGAACATTCCTCGTCTGGCTTCTTGATTTTGATGCTTTGAGATCGAAGCATTTCGAAGAGTTAATACTCAATATTTAATTTTTGTTTCTCCAAATTGCAATAAATATTGCAGAGAGAAAAACAATATTGCAATGTCATGTATCCCTTCCAAAATCGGCTCAACCCCAATGTGTACTTTAGCAGGAACGTAGACGTGAAAGCGGTGCTCTGTTTAATTAAATGAAGGGTTCGGGTTATCAATAAATAAATATAATAGTGATCATAACTTTGGCTATAACGGTGCAGACCTTTAGCTCTATTTCTTACTTGCATGTACCCCTCAGGTGGCTTCTGTTCACACTACCCATCATGCACTTGGGCAGACAGCGAGCATTCACAGATGTCCCGTTTAGACGAAAAAACGTGCATCATGAACACAAACGGCCGAACGACTCTCCGCTCTCCGGGACTCAAACCCGCGTCCAAGAGCTGTACTGTAAACGCCACGAGTCGCCCCCGCGTCACAGCGCCCGTCAGCCCATCGTTCCTCCGGCTCCCACACAGACAAAGGAAGTGACTCCTCGGTAATAAAAGTGTGTCCGCTACAGAACAGGAAAAACACCGGAGACGGAATGCAGCACTCTGAATAAATTACGGAAGATTGTTGTTTTTTCCAGGTAATGAAGGTCGCTCTACTCTCGCTTCCGTTTCCGCTCATTTCACGTTTCCTTCCAGGAAGGTTTTCTCTCTCACGTTCACATCAAAACCCAACAAGGTGGAGCTTCTTCTTCCTCAGAACGTTGTCTTCCAAAGACGGAGACTTTCATCGGTCCTCTTTCCCTCCATCCTCCCTTCCTCTGTCCTTGTCCTTCACCTCCGTCCTTCTTTTCCTCAGTGCATAAACAGTTTCCACGCATGCCTTTTCAAAATAAACGTTGAAGTTTACTCACGGAGTTGTTGGGTTTATGTAAAATATTGTAGTTTAGGTTGAAATACATTAAATACCGCTCGTTTTGTTACAGGTGGAAGTAAAGTACAGTGAGGTAACAACTGCATGACAGTCCACATTGACTTGGTTTCACAGAGGACTCTACCGGCGGTCTCCTGGGTGAAAGTCCTGTGTTTGCTTGACCACTCCAAGCACCTCACACCTCTAACCCACTCACATGGCTCCACCAAGAGTTCGTTGAAAGGGTTTCCACCAGCAGTCACAGATGTAGAGGATGGATCTGAGGCTCCCCCCCCTTCCACCTGAGGCCCCGCCCCCTTCACGTTCCACGCCTCTGGAATAAAAACTCTTGACGTCTTCTCTCCTGCGCTCCAGACGCTTCCCTCCGAGTCTCATTTCTCTGTTTCTCTTGATCGGCCTCACATCCTCTTTACTCTCCGCCGGTCCTCATATTTCATAATCCTTCTTGCACACACACACACAGACACACACACACACACACACACACACACACACACACACACACACACATGCTGACACACACAGCAGCCTTGAGGAATGGCTGATGACTAAATAGCTATATTCACTATGTCTAAAAATACACCCCACAGCCCAGAGAGAGAGATAGATAATCAGAAATGTCAGTTCACCCTCCCAACACTCCATCTGTCTTTGAGTGTGTGTGTGTGTGTGTGTGTGCAATATTAAAGTGTGTGTCCAGACTAGTTCCTGTGTGCATGCTCGCATTGTGTCTGGGCATTTCATCGGAGAGCCTGTTTTATCAGCTCCCGTAGCGCTGACTCCACGGGAGCCGATCATTCCATATCCATAAATTATACACCATGTCGTCCCGCCAGCTGAGGGCTGAAGCCGCCTCCTCCACGGCGGGACAAGTGCCGCCGTTTGTTTTAATGCCGTGCCATCAATCCTGCAGCAGTGGAGGTGACACCTTTTCCCAAGTGCTGCACGTAACTTTGGAATGAGACTGATCCTCCGGTTCCAGGGGGTGTTTGAGGAGAGCATTTTATTTAGTCTTTTTGCATTCCTAGATCAGTTCTCTGCGAGCCCACCAATGACTGCAGGGCTTGAACAACAAGTTAAAGGAATGTCTAAAGAGGAGCGCTGGCAGGACTCAAATACTTGCAGGGTAAAGAAAAAAAAAAGCTTCTGTTCCTAAAGCTGCTTTGATTCATAGAAGCACATTTTGTATCTTACCCGGCTCATCAAGGCGAGTAAACACGGCTGATTGACTCCTTCAGTCCTGGGCTCCGTCGCTCTTCTGGCGACGAGGAGGGGGCTTAAGATGTATATCGCACTTGTGCGAGAGGAACAGTGGCATATCAAAGGCCGGCTGTCGGTTTGAGTTTCACACAGATCTTTCTTTAAGAAAGGGACTGAAGTATGCAGCGATTAGACAGAGTTAATGTCCTTTCTTTGATCTTGGAGTTAAGATGAGTTCTTCAGAATTCTGACGTGTCAAACCGGGACTCAGGTTGTTTGGTTATTAATCTGCACTCTTGCGCGCTTGCAGACAAGTGAAGAAATTTTTCTGTTCCAAGATCCAGATCCAAGTCGATTTTTTACCCGGGCACAGCCGGCCTGGATTCACATGCAATGCTTCACGGTGACGTCGCTCCACATTCCACATTCCCATCCCGGTCTCCACACAGATGTTACGCCCACCATGAGTCGTTCTCTGGTTCAACCACCCTCCCCCAATCGGGGCCCAACGTCTGAGCCTCGATCGATAGTCTCATCCTTTGGCACCCTTCTCCCTGTTTTATGGCTCCGTTGATGATGTCATTACATTTCATTTATCTGACGCTTTTATCCAAAGAGACTTACATGATATACAGTAGACCGTAGACACAGCAACGGTGAGCAATGAGGGTTAAGTGTCTTGCTCAAGGACACAACGACATGGACTGGCTGAGCCGGGGTTTGAACCACTGACCCTCTGATTGAAAGACAGACTTGCTAACCACTGAGCCACAGTCGCCCCTATTTATTACGTTTATTAGGAAACCAAGGCAGATTTCACCGACGCTTTCAAAGTAAGGCCTTCACGATAACCGTGTGTTGCCTTTTGTGCGTCATCTCTGAGACGATCCAAATTCAAAACCCAGATCGATGCATCTCTGCTCTCTCACATGCTTTTTGTGGAACTGGGTATTCCTCGATCTAAAGATAAAAACATCCGGCCTGCTTCCGACTCGGCATCTCTTCAGATTTACGGCCTGGTGCGAGCCTCCCTGCCTCTTGAAAGATGCCATCGCGTTAGAGGTCTTGAGGAAGGCGCAGGAGGCGGTCGCGATTTCAAAAAAGAGAATTGATTTATTTGCTCGGGCATTATCATTTTTGCGTGTTATTCCCCAAGGACGCTCCTTCACAGCAGCTGATGAACGGTCATCTGTGGAAGCGCGCTCTTCTTCTCTTTGCTGCAATGGAAATGTTCCCAATTATTAGAGGTCGTCGTCTGCGGGCTAAATACATTTCAATAACCTTAACAAAGGGCGCTCCACAGTTCCATTTATTAATAGACTTTATCCATTATGGGTAACTCATATTCCAAATAAAATTGCTGAATTTTTGTCCCGGTTTGAACTTCCGAAATGTATGATCTAAACTATAAGCGATCTGGCTTAGTTAAATCTAAATACAAAATATTTATGATTCATGCAATATTTCCATCATATGTGCTTTGGGGTTTGCGGCCGTCCTCCATTGAAGGACTTGTGGAGGGTATGCAATCCCAGCTGAGCGGTTTGGATCCATCTGCCAACAACCTGCTTGGGAACCCATCTATTTGTGCTTAGAAACCACAATCCCATAAGGAATGGGTTCTTTTGGTCCTCATGCAGACTCACTATGAGAATTAGTCTTCCTCACAGCTTTTTATAACTGACATAATCAACCCTCAGTGCTTCTCTATATTCTTAGGCCGTTAACTTTAACTTTACTTTCTGGCCTCGTCTCCTCTGACTCGCTCTCTGTGAAAACCGACCTCGAGCCAGCCAATGAGAGCCTCCCTCTGTCACAGAGGAGGAAACCCCATATCCCAAGTTTAATTTGCCACTTGCCTTGGCATCCTCCTGCCGATGCAGGCATCAGCTGCAGCTTCCTGTCTGGGTGCTCAAGGCCAGATGGGCCGATTGGTCTTCATTCGCCTGAGATCGCCACCGCCGGCACGAGGCTCGAGCCATCCTCGACGCTCCCAAAAAAAAAGAAATGTTATGGCATATCTCCTGAGCTCTCTCTAACTATGTTGCAATCTGTTTGAATTCAATTGGCCTCACTGCTCGTGCTTTTTTAGTCTAATTGGGGGGTCTTACTGCTGCTCTCTTCTGGAAGGGTAGGGAGGTCCCAGAACAAATATACCTCACTGCAACGTAAACACAGGTCCTTTGACAAAATGATCCTGACAGAAACAGCGCAAGAGCTCCTGTTATCCTCCAAAAGGATTTTGATATTTACTGTAAATGTGGATCTGACTTGAGAAGGTCACTGCGCAGCTCATCCCGTGGTTTGGCGACCACACGCCGTCCTTTTTGCTTTAAATGATAACAAAAGTAGTTTGATATCAGCACTCTCACCAACAAGCATCACTGTGCTTTTCATTAAGGGCGTCTAAATATCTGTTTTGACGATGCACCGACTGGAGTGAATGAGTTTCATTCTTGATCATGACGTCTGAAATGATCAAGTTCAGGTTCAGGTTCGGGTTCAGGTTGGTCAGGCGCAGCCCAAACAAGCTTCTCCATTTCCTACAACGACGTCACTGATCAGTTCAGATCATTTCAACTTGAAGTACGAGCGCTGCAGACGCTCTCTCTCCTCAGTGGGAACGATTGAAATAAAGTTTCAGAAATTGTGTTTTTGCAATTGCAAAAGAAATTCAATATTAGTATCCTTTTAGCTCGCTTTATAATTTACATGATGGCCTTTACAACAATACATATCTCTCCTTTAAGTAAGGCAACTTTTAATAGATCTTGTGTAAATGTTACATTTTTGTGAATCCCAGTAAATCAAAAAGCGTCCTTTAATCACCGAGTAGGGTCACATTAATACTCTGATTCATGCCCCTTCTCTTCTTTCATATTTCATCTTTAACTGACCGTCAAACCCTCATTACTGTCAGGAAGTGGTGCGTCTCTGGAAGGCCACAGCAATAACACTTCCATGTTTGCCTCTGCAGCGAGCTTCAGCCGGACGGTGCCAAGTCTCCCTGATGCCGAGCCGCCTCGCGTACTTCATCAGGACGAGCGCTGAGAAGCGGTCGATGAATCCCACGGAGAAATAATCACAGACTTCGCGATTAGTTTAGTGAAATTGAATCATCTAGATTGAATTCTCACTCTGCACAGAGGTTTTTTTTTGCCGCTGATCTGGAGTCTGGCTCCGAGACAGCGGGAAGGGTCCGGACAGCTGCTTCGTCTGCAGGCCGGGCTGACAGCAGGAAGGGTTCCAAGAGGAAGGGAAAAAAGGAATAGAGGAAGTAAAGGTCCGTGCTGAGCATCCAGAGCGTTCCCGTCAGCGCCATGCAAACAACGCCTGGGCTGCTGGTTCCCTCTCAACGGGTGTCGATACAATCTGGTCATCTTCACACTTATTAAAGGTTATTGAAACAGCTGGTTGAATGTAGTTATCCTGCTAGGAATCTCTGTGTGTGTGTGTGTTGCTGGGGACCAGAGGGGATCTTTTCTCAAATTTGGTGCAGTTTTAGACATATTCAACATTAATGAGCTTTAAATAAAAATGCAAAGCGAGGGCGGGGCTTCAGGGTCCAGGATGTTTGAGAGACTATTGATTGACACAGCAGGTAACCAATGGACTCTTGTTGCTCTGAGCAAATAATAAATGCAACTTGGGAAATATAAATATCTTTGTAAAACTAATTATCAAACGTTTTTGCGTCATTGTAACTGTATTTTTGGGAGTTTTCCATCGAGGCGCAGGACGGATGCGTCGCAGTGAGAATCAAAGCCAACGAGAGAGAAATGTGACGCCCCGAAACATGTTTGATGTTCAGAGGGTTTGTTCCAACACCATCAGGGCTCACAAACACTGACGATGTTGGAGCGGTGAACTTGTGACCTTCAGGGTGAACTTGTGACCTTCAGGTCCTCCTTAGTGGCTTCAAGCAAGTGAGCTGGTCTCAGATGACCTTTTTTAAAACATTTCTTTAAGGAGATCAGACCCCAACATGGCCTCCGGTCATGTGGGTAAAGCTCATTAAAGCTTTTTGAGCTCCATCCGTCGCCCCGCGATCAGAGAGAACATCAAAGTGTCATTTTGGGAAACTGCAGGATCTTCCTCTCAAAGTTGAGAAGTATTTTTGAAATGGAAAGACTTTTTCAAAGGAATGTTAAACCAACGGCTTTGGTTGGAGTTAGAGATAAACCGTCGGTTCTGGGCGAGATTTATTCCAATGTACTGCCCTGTGGGGACAATGGCATTATTTATATGAGATGGAGAACGTTCTGGCGACCAAGTGGCACAAAACCACACATCGCATATTTTGGGAATACCTTAAATTTAAGTGCAACATCCCAATTTGACCAAGATGATCAAGATTGTTCAGGAGACCATGATGATAAAGGTCTTTCAGGATGCTGTCAGTCATTCCATTGGTGAAACGCTTTGTTCAGTTCACCTCAGGCGAGATGTGAAACCATCTCCATCCTGCTCGCTTCATCAGAATCACAATCAAAAGTGTTTATTTGCCGTTGAACAAACGAGGAATTTGACTCAACATAGAACAATAAGCTTCTCGAGTAGGGTAGCTCAGTTTTAGGGTTATTTCGGCCAAACACCTGGTTAGGTTGAGGGTTTTGGTTCAAATAAGTTTGTTTGTCAGGTGTAATAAATTGGGGTTGTGGTACGTTAAATCACTCTATTAGTAAATGGAGATTTGAACAGATGGAAGGCCTTGATCTTGACGAGTTTGAGAACATTCGACGTTCAGCTTTGATCGCCAAAAGATTTGTCCCAATATGCCCCAAGCTAGAGCACAGAATGGGCTGAACCTGGACCGGAGCCCAGCTCAGGTACGGCCTCTTCACTCCAGCTCGAACCGGCTTGAAAGTCAGAGCAAATCCTTTCATGTAGAAATACTTTCCTTCTCCTGCTCTTCCTCGCCACATTTGTCCTCGTTCTCTCTCTCTCTTCCTCTCTCTCTCTCTCTTGCAGTAATCAGCCAATCCATCACAATGAAGAAACTGAAGAACCGTAAGTATATATATATTTAAACCACTGTGGTAATGTGGCTCACATGATTTGTTATTACCATCACATCCATGCACACACTCTCTGACGGCGACCACCCTGAAGCAGTCACACCATCAACCCACCGATGGAGGAGAGCCAGAGCCATGAGGACCTGCTCCCCGTCCTGTTTACACCTTCAAGACTTTCAGCGTTGATGGAGCTGCTACAATGTTAGCAAAGCCGAGTTCCAGTCAGAAAACAAGCATTTTAAAAGTGGTTAGCTTGTTATCTGGCAGACAGACCTGACAAGGCATGAATTCAGACTTTTTACCAATCGGCATCGGTGCGTAGTTAGTTCGGCATCCCTTTTGCTTTTGAATTACCATAATAATAGTTTATTTTGGGTTCATACAGCTGCGGTAAACCAGCCGTGACGTGTGTCCTGCTGGACTCAGTGAATACAACTCCTCATTAAGATTCCCATGTACGTGTGTAACCCGAGCCAAGCTGAACTTTGTGATCACACTTTCTCATCTCGGCCTCGGCGCGTCTGCACGACTGAACCGGTGTCGGCAAAGACACTGCCGGGGAATGACGAGCACGCCGCCTCCCTAATCCGGCCCAATCTCATTTAGATTAGCCCCGAGCATCCCCTCCACATTCTCTGAGCTGTTGATATTACAAACATACCACACAACAGCCGGGCGTGTTCACAGAGAATGTCAACATGATCCCTGCTTGAGGGTTGGGATGTGTGTGTGTGTGTGTGTGTGTGTGTGGACTTGTTTGTTCATGTCTGCTTGCCATTTGTGTAGGTGTCTCGGGAAATCCGATGCGTCTCTTTCCAGCAAGCGTTTGTGCGAGTGCCTGTCTTGTTTGTGTCTCAGTGCTTGTGGACTCCACCGTGTCGTTACGTAATGATGTGTTCACGACCACGAGAACGGTTTTCATTCAACTGCTAGTCTGAAGGTACCTTTTACATGCACACGGTACAAATATGTCTCTTTTATGATCCAATATACTCCTGGAGGGCAGAGACCCGTCGTTGTGTCACCTGTGAGGGTCTTTGTGGTTTTTATCCTTCCTGGTTCATGATTACATGAATTACATGGAGTGATGTCATGGGATATCTATGAATTACAGCGCATTCAATTTATGCTTAAAAACTGTTCTGCAATGTGGGTACAATGCTCCCCTAACAGGGAAATGATATACTGTGTGTTGTGTTTCAAAAGGCTCTTTGTGTGTGTGCAGGTGTGTGTGTGTGTGTTTCTCCATTAGGTCATCTCAACCGGACTAATCTCTTCCCTGACCTCGCCGACACACACACACAAAAGAAAAAGAGCCATTCATAACCCTCGATGTCTCTGCACCACAAACAGCTGTTTTAAGCCCCGCCTCCTCCCACAGATTACTGTATCTCCACCTCGCTGTCCTGAATCTGCAAAACACGGTTTGTTGTGAACACATGCCCTTCTGGTGCGTTTCGATGTGGAGCAACAACACGCAGAGCCTTGAGATGCTATTTGTTTTAGTTTGACTAAGAAGACGGAACGAAAGAAGAATTCTCTAGAAAAGACCAAACGAGTGGCGTCTCTCTGAAAGAGGTTCGTGAGACGAAGCTCGAGTCCTTCGGGCTCCTTCGTCTGCCGTCTTTTGTCTCCTCTGTTTTGGTGTCCGCTATCCTCGACCTCATCTCCCTCCCTGTCTTTTCATTTCCTCCTCTCCTCTCTTCATTGCCTCTCCCCTCCACAGCTGATTGGAAAGCCGTATCGGCACCACGTGACATATTGTTAGGGCTCTAGACTCGATATCTGATGGCCGTCCGCGACGCAGCGTTTACGGATCATTGCTGCTTCCCTGTTGGGACCGGCGTCTGCAGACTCGCCTGCTCCCCGTCTCATTTGTTCTGCTTCCCTGTGCTCAGCCCACTTCTGCCCTCCCATCTCATTTCCTCTCCTTTCTCTGCTCTTTGTTACTCATCTTCACTTTCCCTCTCAGACACAGGGCCGGTCCTCTGCAGAACCGCTTTCCTCTGACGTCTTTAAATGTCAGTTGTGTTTGGATCTACTGCTGGGCGGCATTGGTGGACATAAGGTCACCAAATACCAGTTATTAAACATGGTGGCTACCTTCGGACTGTTTGTCTGGCCCTTTTTAAATCTCAATAAAGTCTACGTTTCTCCACCATATTCAAGTACATATCTGGACTCTACCAATGGGCCAATGGGTTAGCCCCACCCACTCACGGCACACGGATCTGTAGGTTGCATTCACGGTCTTTGGTGGTTAGTGTTCTCGCATAGCTGACAAGCTGTTGACGCACTTTGTTGCTTTGCATATGTCTCCCTTGTGTTTACAAACGGTAAACAGGTAACTTGAGTAACGCTCCACCGCTGGCTTTACCGTGAGCAAATCTCAAATCAGTCACTTAAACTAACACAAACTGTTTTGTGTGTCCTTGCAATTGTTTTTTGTCTCTTTGTGGTCATTTTCTGTTTCTTTGAAGTTGTTTTTATCTATTTGTGTTCATTTTATATCTATTTCTAGTTCTGTATATATATATATTTTAAAAGCTCACCATGTCCCTTGACAGCCACTGCTTCCTCGGTTGTATCAAACAAAGATGTCTTCCATGTGATAAGCGTGAATCTCTGTCTCAGACTATATTGAGCCCCGCTATGGAAAGCAGGCGGGCAGAGGGGGAACAGACAATGCTGCTGACAGGAATATAGAGACAGGAAGTGTCAAGATACTGTAGATGGTGTGTCAGCCATTCTGTCAGTTGGCTCGGGGGTTTGAAGAAGAGGAAACGTTCCTCTCCAGACGAGCAAGTGAGCCAGAGCGATGAAGCAGAGGGGAGGAGGCAGAGGAAGAGGCTTCTCTATACCTCTTGTTCAAAATGTCTCTACGCATGTGCATCCTCATTCCACCACAACTTACTGAACACACAATGAAAGGACTCGGTTCCACCTGAGATGCTGGCGAGCGCCTCATTGAGTCATCATGATGGTGGTCACCGTTTCATCACCAGCAAAATAATACAAGTCTCTTCTAGAATAAAGGACGATGCTTGAAGAACAATAATATTGTTCATCCGCCAAAAGGAAAATTTGTTTCTTCTGCTGACTATATCTATATATATTTCTGCATTTCTACTCATGAATCAATGCCCTTGGTCACCCTGTACCTCTGTCTTTGTGTTTTTTTATTTATATAAATGTCACATACCAATGACAAGTATTAAATAGATCTTGTATAACTAGTAATTGCCTCGGATCTTTCAATACTTCATGGTCGGCATGGAGAGGCCCAGGGTTACGCGGCCCCTCGCCCAGACTGTTTATCTGTCCGTATATGAGAACACATGCTCTGACGATGCATTGTTTATTTTTCTGAATACTAAGGCTTTTGGACATACAAGGTTTCTGGCCTGAAACTGGAGTTTGCGACCCCCTACAGGAAAAGGTATTTTCTTCATGACAACACTTTTTAACCTGGCAGGAAGTCCGATATGCTGCTGGAACCAACAACAGTAATGGGGCTTTATTTCCACTAAATTGGGCTATTTCGGTAGAACGGTCGATAGCAGATGAAATCTGGCCTTTTTCAATATTTAATGGTTCAAACACAGAAACATAATTCAGTAAACCTTGTTGTGTCCACTCACAGGGTTTATTGAATCAGTTCATTTGAGAACAGGTTGATGGACATGAGTTGTATTTAACCAGGAGCTGCTCACCTTGACAGCATCGCCAATGACCTGGGGATTCATATATTATTAGTGTATTGGTTGTCAGATCCTATTCTTTGTGGCTCGCAACATTTAATCTTTGGTTATTTTTTCTCCAGCTCTATACACTAATGCTGTGTTTTCTATTGTCGTAAGAGTCCAGTTTTTTAATTTGGGCTGTTTTTGTATTGATTTGGGCGTTTTGGGAGTTTTTCCTGATTCGATGTGAGGTCCCGGGACAGGATGTCTATGTGTACAGATTGTAAAGCCCTCAGAGGCAAATTTGTATTTGTGATTTTGGGCTATACAAAATAAACTGAATTGAATTGAAAACCAGCAATCTGATGGCAACACTGGCCAGAAGTTGAAAATGCATCTTTCTCTCAAGATACACACAGGTATGTATATTTACCTCCACTAAATGTGACAAAGCAGCCGATACAAAGGAGTTCAGGGATAATAGATCATTGAGACAAGAAGAACATATTTACAGTCATAAATGTGCACAAATCCATTGGAGGGTTCATCTGATCATATATAACATTGCATGATCTCTTCATATTGTAGTGAAATTAATACAAAAACAATATATCTACTGTATTTCAAGATGATTTATTTTAATTTTGAGTAAATATATATATATTTGGATAGCATGATTTTACTGGGGATTCTTGATTATAAGATGGATCTCCAGTGCCCAGTGCTGGTGTCTGTTAATATAAATTAAAACTCATCCAACTCGTCTCCATCACACATAAACGCCAATTGTGCAGCTACATTACAAAATGTGACTCTCACATGGTGGAGGTCTAATTTGGAATGAAAGTGAGAAATCATGTGAAAACCAAACGGTCCGGAGCGAATGAGGTGTCCGGCCCGGTGGAGCAGCTCCGAACCCTCAGATTCTGCCAAAACAAAACCTCCCTTTACACTCTGCCCCGACTCCGGCTCTGGAAAGTTGTACTGTAAACGGTTACGGGAGGTAATACGTAACGCTCAGAGCAGGCAACGTCGTATAATACGTGAGAACGACTTCAGGCGAGCTGGACTTCAACCCGGAGACGGTCTGAGTGTCCTAAAATGGTCTTAAGTTAGTTTGAAGTAGTAGTTTAGTAGATAAGAATCAGATAGTTTATCGTCGACCTTGCAAAAATAATTCCGATCTGCAGCTTCAATTTTTCAGGAGTTGATGAAGTGAAAGGAAAGATCATGGAAGGCGGGATGTGAGCCCCACTCTCCTGAGTTATTATCTGCATGACCACAGGAGGTACCACATTAGAACCATTTTAACAAGGTACTTTATCCACTTGAACAAATTATGTCAGTTTCTTACTCAGCAGTCGCGTTGAACAACATCTTCCTCTTATCTTTTTGGCATTTTGCATCCTCTCATCCAGCTTTGTGTCGCTTCCCATCATTCTGTCTCTGAACATCTGGGTTCCGTTTACTCGTTCAACGGCGGAGTATTTATATCAGGGTATTAGTATAATTGCCACATTTTTCCAGCAGCTCGGTGAGGAATGCATTTGTCTCCCAGTCAGACCGAGACGTGGTGGCCCAGCAGCCGGGGCACCGGGCCGCGTTTCAATGGTAACAGGTGCACTAGGCTGCTGTGGCTTTGCACGAGACACTGGATCCTGATTGTGAGTGGGTGTGTGTGGGAGACAATGAATGTGTGTCCGATTGCATGAGCGCACGTTTGAGACAGAAAACAATTCTCCTGCATGTCCGCACTGCTTTTTTATTACTTGTTTTGTTCATTTAAATGCAACTTTCATCGATTTCTGGTTTTCGTTTTCATTTACCAGTGAAAGTGGAGTTCATGGGATCATCTGAAAACAGGACATGGAAAGCAGCAACGCTGGTTATATGCTAATCAATATCTAGTCAAAGTTAATAGTATGATCAGTGCTCTTTAAATACTTGTTCATAGCTAAATAGTAAAAACAGTTAATTCCATTGAATTCACTATATTTACCTCACACGTAGCAGAAGGGGGGGAGGGGAAGAAACATTTGGTTAACACAACCTGCATGGAGGACAGAAGAGAGGAGCGAGAGATGGAAGGTAAAAGAAGATAAGTTAATGTTTGGTGGGAACAACACGGTAGTGAAGGAGTGATCGGCTCTCCTGAGAGTAGACTTAGGAGGAAGTTTAAAGCAGGAATGGTCCACTCGTCAACACGTTTGATTAGCCGGGCCTGAAACAAACATGTAGGCCGACAGTAGGATACGAAATGGCAAAATCTCACAGGGAAATGTTTGGGAAAGTATTGACCTCCAAACACATGCACTCCGCGGGTCCTAACCCCTCGGTGGGTCCTAACCCCTCCGTGGCATCCTAACCCCTCCGTGGCATCCTAACCCCTCCGTGGCATCCTAACCCCTCGGCGGGTCCTAACCCCTCGGCGGGTCCTAACCCCTCTGTGGCGTCCTAACCCTGTTACAGTGAAACCCTTCAGAGTAATGGAACTAAATACTTGTTGAACATCACGGTTGATGCACATTGCAATCGGTTTACCCATAGAAATTGTGCAATATGTAGCAAACACGTGTTTCTCCTGTGTCTCATGGTTAATGGTTAATAGGTGAATACAACTACTTTGTTATGGCTAGGAAAGAAGCGATTCAGCACCAACACCATCAGCAGACCTTCGTACAGCACAACTTGCATTGGATTTTTCCCGGCAAAGAAAACGTTAAAATGTCTCCAATCTCTAAATGTCCATTAAACCAGAACAGAGTGGTTTGCACGCTGTCCACTTTATGTTATGTTAATTATTACCAGGATGGAAACACTTTTTATGTGAAAAACGTCCAATGTCCAAAAGTTTAATTATTTCCCCAATTTTGTTGTTGTAATTGTATGGCCTTGTATGCACATATCTGTGCACCTGTGTGTGGGTGCAGAGTTTGCTTCCTCAACCTGGAAATTAAGGTGTAAATTATAGTGTAGTGGGTGCACAAACAGGAAATATGAGGAAGCTGGTGTTGCTCTCTTCGATAGTTCAGCATATGCATCAGAATAATAAATGGGTTGTGGTCGGAGCCATTTACGGGAGTGCTAGAGTGCTCCGTATTCAATGGTTTCTAATTATACCTGTAAAGGTTTGTTATTGTGCCCCTCTGAAGCTGTTCAGCCGTGTTTTCTCAAAAAATTCCAAATGATTTGCATACCCATATTAAATCCAGATTATCTCCTCATCCACAAGGACTATTTTAATAATTTGAATGGTATAATATACATAAAACACTTGTGAGATTATTTTAGAGGTGTATTTAGCAGTATATGTGTTACTGGTTTATTGGTTGCTGATAGAACACAGAAATAAATTAAAGAAAAATAATATTCAAGAATTACGCATATCATAGCTTTCTTTTGTACAATATCATAGCACAGTATGTTAACGGTCTCTCTGCAAAGTTTGACTTTAAAACATTTTTAGTTATTTGTTTAGTAAAGACAGTTTAGGCCAATCTCCCAATGGAGCATCTATGATTACTGTGTGATATTTACATTGTTCAATGTTCAGCCTGTCCTCACTATAATTGGACAAAAGTTAGGAATCAAGGAAAGAAATCAGGTGTTTCAAATGTGAAAAGAAAATTGTGCAAGCTCCTCCGCCAATTAGTGACAAAGCATGAGTATTGTGGAGTTATTACTCCTGCAATAAAGGTAATAGTGAAAGGATTTTCAAAATGATTTGTGTGTGCAATAGTAATCAATGCTTCATGAATGGGTATTCATGCTGATCCATCCAAATCACACGAGGTCTCTCTTTATACACCACTCCCAGGGTTCTAGTAAGTAGATGATAAAAACTGTGCCCAGAAACTTAGATAGTATATTTCATGTTGACTTTATTTACAAGTAAGTTCAGTTACTACAGGGTTTTGTCGAAGTACCGATAACTATGTACATATGTACACCAATAACTAATATAAACATGAATCACTAATAAAATCCACAAATGAATACCATACATTTAAACATATTTACATTCAAACACTTAGGAGATTTACCAGAAGTATTCAAGTCAACTCTGGTTCATCAGAGAATGACCGAATGATCTAATCTAGATCAGCAATTAATTACATAACATTAGTCACATATTAAATGTTAAAAACCTGGTTAAACACCAGGAGAGGAACATTGCATGAGCAACATGGACCCTGCCAGCTATGTTAAACATACACAGCTCCTCCAATCTGATCCACTGTGTGAGAACTGGGAATAACTCAGAAATCATTGATCTCTGCATTAAAACACTGTCACCATATTGAGGTTGTGTTCTCTTTCACAAGCTCTGAGACCAGTTTCTCTGTTCAGGTCATTACAATAGTAGATGGCCAGGGACCCTTTAATAATGATCTTACATCAGCACAATCTCTATGAATGCAGGGCAGTAAGCCCCCACCAGTGATGGTGACACAGTTGCTGCTATAATAAAGGGAAGGAGTCGCTTAACATTTTCAACTTCCACTTTCAGGAGTTACATGGACATTGAATGCAATCTTTGGACATATTTAGTTTTCCATAGTGTCTAGTTGAAGCACAGTAATGCATCTGGCACACATAACAAATGCATCATGCCAAACTAAGTATCTTAGTGGCCTTTCTGGGCATGAGTCTTAGTTGGTTCAAGCAGCAGCCGCTCACAAATATACATTTAGAAGGCCTCAATCAGAGCTGACAGCCAACAGGTGAGATGCAACAGCAATCAATCTGGTGCATTATTGTGGCTCAGCAAACCATGGTCCAGGATCTTCTCATTCATGGTAGCTTCACTGACTGTTGCCCTGGCAGTATGTATAACTCCACCGACGGTCCCTGTCAACGAGAAACAATAAGGTTTTAAGAGCATTAACAAACTGCTTATTCCATTGATATTAAGAATACAAGTTAAAAAACAAACTGTTACTAATGATCTTACCGACTGGTAGAATCAAAGGAGCTTGCCACTCCAGTCAGGAAGTGGTCGCTGGCGACCGTCCAGCTGAAGTATTCCTTATAGTAGTTAATGTTTGTCACTGTTTGGCAATTGGATGTGGTAAAACCAGGAGAACTGCAGCACTGAAAGCTCCATCTGAAAACAAAGAATATTGGGTTCATATACATCCACAACTATTTTAATTGAGTAAACAACAGGATTGTTTTACTCCACCAAAACTTAACGTTTCCCTAATTTATGTTTCTTCAAAATTATCTGAATGATTTTCTTTGTATTAATTGAGGCAAAGACAAATTACTCACTTCCTGTCCTGGAAGAGGTTGCTGCGATCACTGTAGACCCCTGCGATCACCTCATTGGCTCCACATTTGAAGTTAATTGGACTCCAATGTTCGTTCGCAGACGTCGACCACTTGCATGCTCTTTGTAACTTGAAAGCCTTGCAGGAAAACGCCCAAAGGCGATCTTTTTTGTCGTTATTGTAGAGACTATTGTGGAAAGAAATCAGCATGTTAGAAACCCTAACACTCAACAAAATAAAACTACAGTTATGGTTTAACATGTTGAGGAATAATGTATACACCTTAACTTGATTGGTAATGCCTACCTTGTTACACCAGATACAGCTTGGCCATTGGAACAAATGCGACTGAACGTGTTCTCCAACAGATTGTCCCACTCGCTGTATGCATGGAGGTAATCCGCTGTAGGAGAAAGGTAAGTTTACTAGGTGAGTTACAGACAAAGCTATTAACAGGAAAAGGTCTAACAGACTGGAAAAGTTACATTTAAGTAGCATGCTTAAGATATTCCCTACTGATCTAACTGCTTCATTTGTATACTTACTGCAGACATAAAGCTTGTTGATCTTCAGAATGTCCTTCTCTGACATGCCGTCCCTCTGGCCTATTCGTGCTGAGGCGTCGAGGGGAACGATGGTATCTCCTGAATTCTTTGAGAAGTCTTTCGGTGCATAATGCATTACAGACGAGTAGTCGTATGGAACGTTGAGGTTGTTTGTGTCCAGTCGGTCAAAGTTTTTTTCTTGTCCTTCCAGGATGTTTTCAAAGTTGATCTTGACGAAAGCGTCCCTGTCATTTCTATTCTGCTCGTGCCAGAAGCCAAGTGCGTGAATGAGCTCATGCTGAATGATGCCCTTTTGAAGGCATCCTGTACCCAGAGATAATTCTTGGGACTTTCCAGTTCGCCCAACCGACGACCAACATCCGTTTTGTTTCACGATGCTGATGTAGTCGGTCTGGTCAGTACGAGTAACAAACCGGATGCAGGTGCTCATGTGGAAGGCACTGATTGCATTGTCAATCTGGATCTTTTCGGAGCTGCTAAAGGAATCACTCACGACATATGGCACTTCAACTGTCTTCAGTAACTTTAGCCATCTGCAGTTTTCACAGATTCTTGCATTCCTCGTGTTTGAGACGAAAACATCTCCTTCGGTTAAAAGGTCTTGTATTTGTTGGTTTGCGGTCAGGATTTGTGAGTTGACTGTCTGGGTATCTATAAAGAGAATACAATAGGTTTAGCAGGATTAGATCTATCCAAGAAACAATGTTAATTTACGTGTGTGTGTATATAGTACACGGCAGTCTTAGGCAATGAAGTACAATTAAACTATTTACCTTGTGTTTTTCCTTTGCAGAAATTGAAACTCCACCGATGGTCTCTGTCAATAAAAAAGCGACGTCATTAGAAAGTTAAAGTTATTGTTAATAATTTCATCAATAGAGGCCCAACATGAATGGTAGTAAACACAATATATGTTGACTCGTTAACGTATTGTCTGCAAACATAAACATGTAACATTAATACATGTAGAACCATATTCTGCTGTCAGTATATTTACCCGTTGTCATCATTCTTGCGGTGGGTCTGGACTCCTGTGAGGAAGTGGCCTGCAGGAAGTTGCCAGTTGAAGTCTTCGCTCCAGTAGTTGACCATCGGAGTTTTACGACATTCAAATGTGAGCAAGTTTGGAGCAGAGCAGCAGAGGAATTTCCAACTGAAACCAGATCAGATCAAGCAAACCATTTAACATTTAATCAAGTCATGAAACTTGACTATGATGTGACTGTTGAGAACAGGGACAGTCTTCATTGCTGACAGGAATGCATGAAGTCATTGAGGTGTGTGCACATGGATTTCAGATCTCAGTCTCAAGAACAAAGCAGTTCCCTCAAGCTGGTGTAAGACTTTGTTATGCACTCATAGTTAAACATTTACCACTGACATTTATTCATTTAACAAGCTGTTTATTGATTGATTGATACACGTTTCTAACATTTAACAAAAAGTGTTTCTAAATGAACTCATCTCCGTTCCAATGAAGTATTTATGTCCTTGTATGTCATGTAAATTCAAAGTCCTAGATTCAATAGTGTTGATATTTCAGTCCATAATTACAACAAACTACCAACCTTCTGCCTCCTTGTGCGTTGTTGTAATGGCTGTAGACGCCAGCCACCACATGATTGACAGGGCAATTGTAGCTGAGTTCTTTCTCATATACGTCCTGAGAACTGGACCAGGAGCAGTCGGAGGTGGTGTCGAAAGACTTGCACTCAATCTTCCATTGGCGATCTTGGTCATTGGCACTGTAGGAGCTTTAACATGAATCAAAATGATTTAATGGAAGGATCAGTAGAAACAGTTAAATTTATATTGTAAATGTATGATAGTAAATGTGCAGAATAATTACTTGATTTAGAAATTGTTCTAATGTTTTCATATACATGTGTAAGTTTACCTATTAATCTGAGAAACAACGTGTTTGTCTGGACAAGTATGATGCAAAATGCCTCTCAAGCTGTTGTCATAGTCCTGTGCTCTGAGTCCAGCTGCAAACAGCATGTAAATCCATGATTAATAATCAACATCATCAATACGATACAAACTCAGTCTATATTTACAAATGAGAGATCAATGATCTTACCTGTCAGAAGGACGGAAACCACGATGAAGGTCCACATTGTGAGTGATGTGTCGGTGTCTGACCTGTGAGGAGACTGCCTTCACTGACTGCAGGTGCTGCAATTTATACGTTTGTGACAAGGAAACAGTGACACCACGTCTTCATCCGTGGGCGTGTTGACACAATTCTTAAACCATGTGTGTGTGTGTTGACACATTCCATGAGCTTGTGTATTTGCTACTTCATTCCAGCAGAGCTATGTGAGGTCACTTGTTCCGTCTGTCGTGACAGAAGTATTAATTATCTAATGACTTGCATAATAATTACCTAATCTTCCATCATAGCTGTCAGATCATTTACCAGAACCACATTAGTATTATATATTTCCCAGTCAACTGTGTGGAAACATGTTTGCACAGCTATTTGTCAAATAATTCCGTAAATGTACTTCTTTAGCTTTTACTGCACTGACGATGGATAAAGTTACAGGCAAAGAGATCCTGCTCTGGTAAATATAGTAGCATGCATATTCACCATCAGTGATTGAACATGGTGAAATATAGAATGAAATAAATACAATGAAAAGACAGCAACAGTCTTGTGATGATCTCCTACTCATGCCAGGTTGCTCAGTTCCAATGAGAATCTCTTGATCGCTGATATTTGAACATGTAAACACTCACATAAACAAATTAACGATGCATTTGGTTGTAACTACTGATTATTGTCTACTATGAAACAATATAGTGTCATCATGGGTGTGATTGACATTTTTATGACCGCTGTCAGTTAATCGTCTCCGGTGATGACGAAGCCACATTCTATTCATCTGAGCTCTCTTATCCTCTAATTATTCTTTTGGCTTGAAACTAATATTTTGAGAGTTTAGAAAGTATTTGACCTAAATAAACCAGGTAAGAAACTGGTGAGTCTCTTTTAATTGTAGCTCACGTTTAGTTGAACACCTCACCAGTCCAGTCTGCTGTAACAGCAGCAGCCAAGTGCTTCACAAGTATCCAACACTCAATGTTCTACACTTGCACTTCATCTGGATGAGTTTGTAGAAATGTTTGCACTTTGACAGTGAGGAGTCTGTTTCTGTTCATCAATGACAAAAGCTTGAAAAAATCCACTGAGATTCAAAGTGTAACATTGGAAAAGTCTTGAGCTCTAAAATCTTGAACTGTTCATCACTCAAGGTGCACCAAACAATCCAGTGGGTGTGGACCAGAAGTTTGACATGTATATATTGTAACTTTGATGGCGTGCTGAGTTACAGTCAACAGTTTAATTATCAACATTCCACCTGTATGTGTGTCACATGGCTCTCTGCGATTCATAGTCATCATTTACAGTCAGGTGAACCATTAAAAACGTAAGATGATATACATGAATGCAGGTGATAGCTTTGCAATAACAAGGAAGTCATTGCTTTGATGTTGACTCTAATTCGTTCATTGGTGGGAAGTCCTTCGGTGAGGAATCTGTTACGGTAATCATGTGAGAGTCACTTCTCAGCATTTGATAGAAATATATTTCCGACATCTGGGCTCAAACTGGTTTTGTGGAATAATTAAGTCAAAGTCATTATCAGCATAACTTTTATGGATAAACAAGAGGAGCACAGCCAGAGAAACTTATGCAATATGAGTTATTAAATAACAGCAGAAATATGTATGTTACACTAATGAACTGCTGGTTAGAAAGCAAAAAGGATGGATGCCAATGAGGTCACATCCATTCAGTTGTCTTGATGTCTAATTGCTTTCTGCTTCATAAAAATTACACTTTGTCAGACTCTCATTGTCTCACTGTGATGTTGCCGTAGAGATGGGAGTCGAGGGATGAATTGACAAATATTTTAGATATTATTGCCATTTTTACATTGGTCAAAATTGCCTCCATTTTAGCCTTTGGGCCTGGTTTGAGGAACCTTAACTTACATCTATGAGCACCATATTTTAGGCATTTCATGTTCACAAGCCCCTTTTTGAAAATGTCCCATTTTGTCCATGTCCCAACTTGGATTGAAAGTATATAAATGAAGGGAAAAGCCTGGTGTGACTGCTCAGATGGCAGACATTTTCCCATATTTCTCATACTATATCAGCAGAATGCTCTTGGCTAGATGGCTGAAACTTATGAAGGAGCATGCCTGGGAAGAGCCCTCTTCGTGTACCGAGTTTTAAGCAAATCGGATGAGTTTGAATTTTCAGTGGGTCCTTGCAGACTTATTTTATCCGATTTTGGGCACCATTCCTATAGTTAAAGTCTGTGGATTTTCCCTTTTAATTTAATTTTAATTTCAGCTTTATTGGCCATGTGTGTTTTTACACAATCATATGGAATTTATTCTCTGCATTTAACCCATCCTTAGTATTAAGGAGCAGTGGGCAGCTTTGTGGAGCGCCCGGGCATTTGAAATCAAAAGTCTCCAGAAAACTTTGTGCTACCATGCTGCTATTAACACCAGTGTAGACACAGATCAAGATGATCCTACATGTGTAATATCAGCTTCTTAGCCACTTGGAAAAGGGACGAAAATAGGCTATTTTGCCGAGGTATTGTATCCGATTTAGGGCCACCTTTCTCAGGTCAAAGACTGTGGATTTCCCCTTGGCATTTGAAATCGAAAGTCTCCAGAAAACTTTATGCTGTCACAGCGCCATTAACACCAATGCATACATAGGTCAAGACGATAGTACAGGTGTAATATCTTCTTCTCAGCTCCTTGGAAAAGAGAGGAAAAAAGGGCAAGTTACGGAGGGATTAAATCTGATTTTGGGCACGCTTCCTTGGGTAAATGTCAACAGATTTCCCCTTGTACATTTGAAATTGAAATTCTCCAGAAAACGTTGTCCTATCATGCTGCCACTCACACCAGTGTAGAGATGGGTGGCTGTAGCTCATGGGGAAGGTGGTCGTTCTGAAACCACCATAGTTTAGGTTGAGAGTATCTTACATGTGTAATATAAGCTTCTTAGCCCCTTGGTAAAGGGCCAAAGTCTCCAGAAATGCGCTGTCACACCATTGCATACATAGGTCGAGACGACAGTACAGGTATAATTTCAGTTTCCTAGTCCCTTGGGTTATGGAGATATTATAGGCCAAATGGCAGTTTCTTATCTATATAAACGGCAGGTACTGTCCGAAGTGGCGATGCCGAAAAAGGGATCTTCGTCAGGTGGCAGAGTGGCGTGGGGGACGGCGAAGTCGGGATCTTCGCTGGGGGTGAAGCGTAGTAAGAGAAGTAGGGATATAGCTGGTCGTCCGGCTGGGTTGAGAGAGCGCTTGTATGAGGCTGCCATTTAAAATTTTGCTTGTGTCGCACGTCGTGCATTGGGCGACTGTGGATCAGTGGTTAGCAAGTCAGTCTTTCAATCAGAGGGTCGGTGGTTCAAACCCCGGCTCAGCCAGTCCATGTCGTTGTGTCCTTGAGCAAGACACTTAACCCTCATTGCTCACCGTTGCTGTGTCTACGGTCTAATGTATATCATGTAAGTCTCTTTGGATAAAAGCGTCAGCTAAATTAAATGTAATGTAATGTAATGAAGAGGACGTGAGTGGGTTTGTTGTGCTTAAAAGTACTTAGTTAACAGGTAATTAGCTGTGTTTGGCCCTGTCTTTGTTCCAAACTAAGATTTATAAAACATTATTTATCACATCAAAGGTCAAAAGTATTGGTACATGAGCAAGTCTTGTTTCATCTTTAGAAGATTGTACAATGTTTATACACTAGCAACAGCATGTAGTGTACATTTTCAGTGAAAAAGGTTGGACCACCCTGCTGTTAAATACTTTCTCATGTTCGTGTAGTAAGTTTATTTTAAAGTTGCATCATCCAAAACACATGCTGACATTAAAGCTCAGCTAGGGTAGTAGTTGTCTCTTGAAAAGACTCATCAACACTGTTTTGGAAAAGTCTGAACATTAATGTGGCCAAATTAACAGCTAATAAAAATATTGCAGCGTGAACATGTACTACACCAGGTTATTAAGCAAATACAGGGTTTTGTCTAAGTACCAATATCTATATAGATCAATTGCATACATTAATCTGCATTAAAATCCACAAATTAATACTATACATTTAAAAATATATATATACATATATATATATATATATATATATTTATTTACACAGTTCTACCAATCTGATCCACTGTGTGAGAATTGGGAATAACTCAGAAATCATTGATCTCTGCATTAAAACTGTCACGGTCGGCGGCAGACTCTGGGACAATTTGGAACATCGCGGTCCCTGGTGGCCAAAGGGAGACATGGTTAGGGACTTGTCAGGATATGCTGGTCAGGACCCAAAAGCAAACGCGGGGCGAACAGGAGTAGGTGGAAAAACAAAAAGGTTTATTGAACTCACAAGCCAGGTAAAGGGGAAAACAAAAACCAAGAAGATACTTAGCCGCTCGTACTGGCGGCTCTCGTGGCTGACTCGTGACTCGCGGCTCGTGACGTGGCTCGTGGCTCGTGACCCGTGACCCGTGACGTCTGACTTGGTCCGCGGTGCGGCTGCGGACTCGGGACTCGTGGCTTGGCTCGTGGCTGGACCCGCGGCGTGGCTCGGCGCTCATCTCGTGGCGTAACTCGTGGCTCGTAGCAGGGAATCCTCTCGACAGGGGTATTTCCCATAATCACCCGACAACGGGAGTCCAGGAGGACGCTGGCTTTAACTGCCCTTGATGAGCCGGGAATGAGTTGCAGCTGCGTCGCCGATATGCACTGCAGCTGCGGAAGCGCTCTCCTCGGCTGCCCAGCATCTGCCTGCACAAAAACATAAACCTAGTCGTGCCCAGGGTTACTTTGGCACCGCCCTCCGGATCCTCACACTTGTTTGGGTTCACGTGTTTTTACTTTCTTTTGAGTTCCTCACCTGTGTCCTGTTATGTTCCTTCACCTGATTACATGTGCTCACCTGTTCCCGATCTGCTCGTTAAGAGAGCCACTTTAATTTGTCAGATGGGTATAAGTACCTGTTTTGTTGCACTTGTTCTTCGCTGCAATGTTAGTCTAAACAACAAGGCAAGTGAGCTTTCAGCCGCGTTACGGCTGTTTTGGGGTTGCGGTTCTCAGCCGCATGTCGAAGAGTGCTAGTTTAAGTAGCCGTTCCTGTGTTGGCTTTTTGCCTGTACCTTTTGGGGTTTTTCTTTTTGGATTATCGCTGCCATTTGTGGAGCTGTTTATTTTGGGATTTTGGACTATCGTTTTTGAACTGTCTCCTTTGAGAGTTTTGGATTATCATTTTTTGGAGTATCCTTGTGTTCTCTTTTTTGACCGCTGCCATTATCTTCTGTGTATTGGAGCTTCTGTGAATAAAGCACCAAATTGACAAGAAACCGCAACTGGGTCCTCGCAGCTCACTTGTTAGCTCGATGGTCCACGAAGCCAGCGACCCGGGTTTGATTCCGGCCTGACAAAAACACTGTCACCATATTGAGGTTGTGTTCTCTTTCACAAGTGCATCACAAAATCTGAGACCAGTTTCTCTGTTCAGGTCATTACAATAGTAGATGACCAGGGACCCTTTAATAATGATCTTACATCAGCGCAATCTCTATGAATGCAGGGCAGTAAGCCCCCACCAGTGATGGTGACACAGTTGCTGCTATAATAAAGGGAAGGAGTCGCTTAACATTTTCAACTTCCACTTTCAGGAGTTACATGGACATTGATTGCAATCTTTGGACATATTTAGTTTTCCATAGTGTCTAGTCTCATTCATGGTAGCTTCACTGACTGTTGCCCTGGCAGTATGTATAACTCCACCGACGGTCCCTGTCAACGAGAAACAATAAGGTTTTAAGAGCATTAACAAACTGCTTATTCCATTGATATTAAGAATACAAGTTAAAAAACAAACTGTTACTAATGATCTTACCGACTGGTAGAATCAAAGGAGCTTGCCACTCCAGTCAGGAAGTGGTCGCTGGCGACCGTCCAGCTGAAGTATTCCTTATAGTAGTTAATGTTTGTCACTGTTTGGCAATTGGATGTGGTAAAACCAGGAGAACTGCAGCACTGAAAGCTCCATCTGAAAACAAAGAATATTGGGTTCATATACATCCACAACTATTTTAATTGAGTAAACAGGATTGTTTTACTCCACCAGAACTTAACGTTTCCCTAATTTATGTTTTGTTTCTTTGTATTAATTGAGGCAAAGACAAATGACTCACTTCCTGTCCTGGAAGAGGTTGCTGCGATCACTGTAGACCCCTGCGATCACCTCATTGGCTCCACATTTGAAGTTAATTGGACTCCAATGTTCGTTCGCAGACGTCGACCACTTGCATGCTCTTTGTAACTTGAAAGCCTTGCAGGAAAACGCCCAAAGGCGATCTTTTTTGTCGTTATTGTAGAGACTATTGTGGAAAGAAATCAGCATGTTAGAAACCCTAACACTCAACAAAATAAAACTACAGTTATGGTTTAACATGTTGAGGAATAATGTATACACCTTAACTTGATTGGTAATGCCTACCTTGTTACACCAGATACAGCTTGGCCATTGGAACAAATGCGACTGAACGTGTTCTCCAACAGATTGTCCCACTCGCTGTATGCATGGAGGTAATCCGCTGTAGGAGAAAGGTAAGTTTACTAGGTGAGTTACAGACAAAGCTATTAACAGGAAAAGGTCTAACAGACTGGAAAAGTTACATTTAAGTAGCATGCTTAAGATATTCCCTACTGATCTAACTGCTTCATTTGTATACTTACTGCAGACATAAAGCTTGTTGATCTTCAGAATGTCCTTCTCTGACATGCCGTCCCTCTGGCCTATTCGTGCTGAGGCGTCGAGGGGAACGATGGTATCTCCTGAATTCTTTGAGAAGTCTTTCGGTGCATAATGCATTACAGACGAGTAGTCGTATGGAACGTTGAGGTTGTTTGTGTCCAGTCGGTCAAAGTTTTTTTCTTCTCCTTCCAGGATGTTTTCAAAGTTGATCCTGACGAAATTGTCCCTGTCATTTCTATTCTGCTCGTGCCAGAAGCCAAGTGCGTGAATGAGCTCATGCTGAATGATGCCCTTTTGAAGGCATCCTGTACCCAGAGATAATTCTTGGGACTTTCCAGTTCGCCCAACCGACGACCAACATCCGTTTTGTTTCACGATGCTGATGTAGTCGGTCTGGTCAGTACGAGTAACAAACCGGATGCAGGTGCTCATGTGGAAGGCACTGATTGCATTGTCAATCTGGATCTTTTCGGAGCTGCTAAAGGAATCACTCACGACATATGGCACTTCAACTGTCTTCAGTAACTTTAGCCATCTGCAGTTTTCACAGATTCTTGCATTCCTCGTGTTTGAGACGAAAACATCTCCTTCGGTTAAAAGGTCTTTTATTTGTTGGTTTGCTGTCAGGATTTGTGAATTGACTGTCTGGGTATCTATAAAGAGAATACAATAGGTTTAGTCAGATTATATTGATTCAAGAAACAATGTTATTTGTTCAACTGATAACTACTGTGGCTCAGGGGTTAGCGGGGCGACTGTGGTTCAGTGGTTAGCAAGTCAGTCTTTCAATCAGAGGGTCGGTGGTTCAAACCCCGGCTCAGCCAGTCCATGTTGTTGTGTCCTTGAGCAAGACACTTAACCCTCATTGCTCACCGTTGCTGTGTCTACTGTACACTGTATATCATGTAAGTCGCTTTGGATAAAAGCATCAGCTAAATGTAATGTAACTAATATAGTCAAGCACGAAGACACACACACACACACACACATATATATAGTACACTGCAGTCATTGGCAAGTACAATTAAACTATTTACCTTGTGTTTTTCCTTTGCAGAAATTGAAACTCCACCGATGGTCTCTGTCAATAAAAAAGCGACGTCATTAGAAAGTTAAAGTTATTGTTAATAATTTCATCAATAGAGGCCCAACATGAATGGTAGTAAACACAATATATGTTGACTCGTTAACGTATTGTCTGCAAACATAAACATGTAACATTAATACATGTAGAACCATATTCTGCTGTCAGTATATTTACCCGTTGTCATCATTCTTGCGGTGGGTCTGGACTCCTGTGAGGAAGTGGCCTGCAGGAAGTTGCCAGTTGAAGTCTTCGCTCCAGTAGTTGACCATCGGAGTTTCACGACATTCAAATGTGAGCAAGTTTGGAGCAGAGCAGCAGAGGAATTTCCAACTGAAACCAGATCAGATCAAGCAAACCATTTAACATTTAATCAAGTCATGAAACTTGACTATGATGTGACTGTTGAGAACAGGGACAGTCTTCATTGCTGACAGGAATGCATGAAGTCATTGAGGTGTGTGCACATGGATTTCAGATCTCAGTCTCAAGAACAAAGCAGTTCCCTCAAGCTGGTGTAAGACTTTGTTATGCACTCATAGTTAAACATTTACCACTGACATTTATTCATTTAACAAGTTGTTTATTGATTGATTGATACACGTTTCTAACATTTAACAAAAAGTGTTTCTAAATGAACTCATCTCCGTTCCAATGAAGTATTTATGTCCTTGTATGTCATGTAAATTCAAAGTCCTAGATTCAATAGTGTTGATATTTCAGTCCATAATTACAACAAACTACCAACCTTCTGCCTCCTTGTGCGTTGTTGTAATGGCTGTAGACGCCAGCCACCACATGATTGACAGGGCAATTGTAGCTGAGTTCTTTCTCATATACGTCCTGAGAACTGGACCAGGAGCAGTCGGAGGTGGTGTCGAAAGACTTGCACTCAATCTTCCATTGGCGATCTTGGTCATTGGCACTGTAGGAGCTTTAACATGAATCAAAATGATTTAATGGAAGGATCAGTAGAAACAGTTAAATTTATATTGTAAATGTATGATAGTAAATGTGCAGAATAATTACTTGATTTAGAAATTGTTCTAATGTTTTCATATACATGTGTAAGTTTACCTATTAATCTGAGAAACAACGTGTTTGTCTGGACAAGTATGATGCAAAATGCCTCTCAAGCTGTTGTCATAGTCCTGTGCTCTGAGTCCAGCTGCAAACAGCATGTAAATCCATGATTAATAATCAACATCATCAATACGATACAAACTCAGTCTATATTTACAAATGAGAGATCAATGATCTTACCTGTCAGAAGGACGGAAACCACGATGAAGGTCCACATTGTGAGTGATGTGTCGGTGTCTGACCTGTGAGGAGACTGCCTTCACTGACTGCAGGTGCTGCAATTTATACGTTTGTGACAAGGAAACAGTGACACCACGTCTTCATCCGTGGCTGTGTTGACCCAACTATTGATCAAGTGTGTGTGTTGACACAATTCTTAAGCATGAGGTGTTGGCACATTTCACGAGCATATGTGAGTTGGCACGTTTCTTGCCCATGTGTATTTACCAGTGGCGGGCCTTGTATTTTCTACTTAAGCCTTTCTTTGCCATCTGATATCGTACACATAAATAATCTGCATGATGCTGCGTCATTAACGGACAATGCATGTAGTTAATATCAACAAGAACCAGTCACATTTTGTTATAACAAAACATTCCAACCAAACTGCGGCACTAAAACACTGCACACTCAAGAACAAGAGGCACGATCAGTGTGAGTGTTAAAAAAAAAACTACATCAAGTAAAATATAAAAAAATATAATTAAAAAAAATGTTATGTTTCTTGCAGAACTGTTCTTACTCCTGAGTCCTGCTAGCAGCTAGGTAGCTTTCTGCTGACTTAAGGCATGTTGTGCAATGAGAAAATAAGCTAATAGTGAAAAAATAATTATAATTCATGTAGTGTATTTGTGAAAAACAATTTAATTATAAAATGGCTATACCTGTGTGATTCTGTTTAGGCCAGCAGAGAAGGCTTAGCTGGCCCTGACGGCCCACTACTGGTATTTGCTACCTCAAACCAAACATATGTGAGGTCACTTGTTAACAAAAGAGAAAATAGATTCCCCTCTCGTCTTCTGCAGAGACTCATCTTGAAAAGCAGAGACACATCTTGACTCTATTTGAATTAAAAACCATTATTTGTATTTGTCAGATATCTGTCAGACATCCAGACTCAAACTGGTTTTCCGTAATAATTAAGTCACAGCAATCATCAGCAGGCCCGTTCTGGATAAACAAGTAGAACACTGCCAGGGGAACTCACATGACATGAGCTATTAAATGTCACTGTCTGCTAAAATACTGGACTGCCTGCACAAGAAGCAAAAGGGATGCATGTCAATGAGGTGACACAGACGTGATATCATATTTATTTCAGTGACAAGGAGGGCCTTACCATTGTTTTAAAGTAGTGTGCTAAAATATATGATTGCATCATCAGAATGACAAACCATTATTTACCCGAATCAAAACCCACCGATGCATCCATCAGTCCTTGCTGCAGGTTGCAGGTATAGTCCCAAGAAAAACAACCCCACCAGTAGATCCAGAAAATGCCCCAAAACAAGAGTTGTTGTGACAAAGCGCTTCAGCAGCTGTGGTAAATATGACGGTTGACTTTTGGGACAAAGAAGGACGTTTGGATGTGTTATTTTATCGGAACACAAATTAGACAAAAAAGTCACCAGTATTCACAAAGTTGACCCGCTGTTCCACAAAGAATCAGCTTTGTACTTTTTTGTTTTGCTTTATCGGGGGTGTTTGCTCTCTGCAAAACAATATTCATCATCTTTTTTTTCATAAACCTGTTTACAGGAAAAAAATAAAGGTGACACTAATGAAAAGAAAAAGAAGGTAGATTCACTTCAGCCATGCATGCCGTTTTGAAAAAAGAAATTCATGTTGTCATTGGAATATGTCGGTTTCCAGTCAGTTTCTCCTGATGAAGAGGTTTGATAACTTTGCTCTGGCATGAAAGAGTATTTGATGTATGTGTGTTGTCAACAAAGGCTTAATGATAGATGTATCACACGGGAGTGTCTGCCAGGCTAGGTATTAGTGTGTGTGTGTGTGTGTGTGTGTGTGTGTGTGTGTGCGTGCAGCAAAAGAGAAACATGCCACACCTGTGTGCATGCTAACACCTGCTGACTTACATCCGTGCAGACCTGTGTGTGTCTGTGTGTTGTTGTGTGCAGGCTCTTCTTCGGCTCACGCACCTTTCCGCTGCACACGTTTCTTTGTGAGAGTAAAGGAAAAAATGGGTGAGAAGGAGGATTCGGGGGTATTGGACTTCCCTAATACAATGAAAAGCCACTTTGCCTTTTGTTTAACTTGCATGACGGGGGACAAAGCCAGCCACAAGTGGGGCTTAACATTCCATTTGGCTGAAGGAGGGGAAGCCAGCTGGCACGGCGGAAAGGCCACACTGAGGATCTGTGGACACACCAAAAGGGGTATATTGGGTTTCTGAGGCCACAAAGAATGCATGGGAACTAGTCAGGGGAGGGGGATGCATTGTGGGGAGGGGCAGGTTGCAGAGTTGAGGAGGGAAAGAAAAGAGGATGACGATTTCTTATTTAACTCTTTGGTGCCGACAAAACTTAAGGGGACAGGAAACCAGACACTGCTGCAGTAAAATGAGAGGCTTTCTAAAAGGACTCTGGTGCACAAACACTGATGTTTCTGTCTTCAGGGGACACCAACACCAACAGAAAAAATATCCTCATAGTACCTTCAACAAATAAAATGTAAAGAGACGAGACAACATGTCACAAATCAGGTGACGTTAACTATTGCAAACACTGCTGAGCCCTTTGTGGTGTTAAGTAACACATGGTGTGTCTTACGTAACCCTCCTGTTTGCAGGTAGTGACTCCAGGTGTGCTCAGGTCTACTCAGGTGGAGACCAATTAGCTGGTCCTGCTTCATTCTTGTGTAACTGATAATGTTTTGGTATTTTCTGGAGATTATATTGTTTACAAGGTTTAGCAGCCAAAGTGGAAATAAAGAAAAAACTATTAATAAGATAAGAAATGTTTGGGTTTTGGCCTGCTGGCTATTTATCCATATCAGGTGTTTTTTTTCATAAAGTTGATGAGCTTGTCAATGTCACTTTTCATGCACCGATTAATCACACCCTAGATATGCCGGTAATTTAACTTGAAATAAATTAAAAAAAAACATTTAATGTGCTTCAGCAAACTTTCAAAATGTTCAACTAATTTGTATGTAGATAGACAAGTTTATCGTTAGCATTAAGAAAGTATAGGCTAATGTTAATAAGTTTAATTATAACAAAACAAAAATTCCACCCTAAATATTAACATATAAAATAAATATGACTTGGGAGGACTCAAAATCGGCTCCCCAAGTTTTGAAAGTATTTCTCGACCCGATAGCTTCAAGCTACACAAAGCTTAGGACCTACAGAAGCAGAATCTGCCCTCAAGGCAGCCATCAGAAAAATATATGATGGCAAAAATGGATTATTACTCACTTTTTAGTTGAAAACATTAGCCCACCCTGGCATGCTTCATATCTCCATGCGGCCCTGCTTCATGGAGAGACGGCAGCAGTGAGGTGTGTTGGAGGTCAAACACGCATCCAGAGTCTGAGCCGAACAAACACTACGGGTCACGGGATTTGACGCCCCGATAGGTAGATCTTACCCGTCACCAAGGCAGAGGCTTTAAAAAGTTTGTGACCACTGTTTTAGACTGTTCCCACGGGTTTAAACCGATTTCAGGCTCAAAATGAATGACATACACCTTGGGAAGTGGGGGAGACACGGAAAGAAATCATCAGCCTATATTTTATGATGATTTGAGAGCAAAGGTCATTATTTTTGTATATTTTACTGCTTTGAATGCTGTATATGGATGTATTGAACACCATTAGTAATATAAAGTGAAAGAAATAGCGTGTTACATGAGAAAAAGACAATGTTACACACAACTCAGCTCCATTTTTAGATTCGCCTCAACTAAATAAATAGCTAAAAAATGTTCTACTTCACTTAATCAAACTCAAACTTTGCAGAGAGACTGTTAACATACTGTGCTATTTTACAGTACAAAATAAGGCTTAGCAGGAAGTTATTTTTTTACATTCCATTTAGCTGACGCTTTTATCCAAAGCGACTTACATGCTATACAGTAGACCGTAGACACAGCAACGGTGAGCAATGAGGGTTAAGTGTCTTGATCAAGGACACAACTGAAAATATAAATCATGATGTTTGTTATATTATTGTACATTCTTGTCTATGAAACAGTTCAGGGCGCTCAGGGCCAGAATAATAGTGTTATCATGGAGTCAGAGAGGTCCCTGAGGAACCGCTGACTGTTTAGACTAGATACACGCCGAGCACCGCCACAACACCCACATATGTTATTATTATGTTAGACCAGCTGCAGTAGACTGGCCATGGACGTCCCAGCCTGGAGAGACAAGGAAAGGACATGTGTCTTCCCTCCTCCTTGAAAGGTTAGAGCCAATTAGATGTTAGGATGATGCGATGAAACCTGTGACGAGAATCTGTGTATAAAACCGCCGGACTTCCGGTTGGACGGGAGTTCAGTTCTGTTTTGATCTCAACCTGCGTGTTGACGAGACGAATCCCTGCTCTTGCAAGTGCAGCGCTTATACTTTGATTGTGACCAGAGAAATAAATCTACCAAGATGAGAGAAGTTGTTCGGCTGAATTCTTCCGGAGTGTCTACCAGGCATACAATTTGGATTGCGCTAACACAACGACATGGACTGGCTGAGCCGGGGTTTGAACCACCGATCCTCTGATTGAAAGACTGACTTGCTAACCACTGATCCACAGTCGCCCCCATTATTATTTCTTAACTTTTAGCCTTCTGGAAGTTTATTATTTTCGATTTTTGGGGGATTTTTTCACATTTTTCTGTGTTCAACCAATAAACCATTAACACATATATTGCTACTGTATATACACATCTGAACTAATCTCACAAATGTTTTAAGTGTATTATACTGATAATATAAATCCTTATATTCTGCATTTTTGATTCTTGTCTATGAAAGATGTTCAGGTTACTCAAAGTCAGATTAACCCTGAAGTGAGTCAGCAGGTCGAAACCAGTTGTCTCAGTGAATAACGGGAGACGACCACTTGTCTGCTCTGCAAGGTTACATACATGTCTTGCTCCTCAACACCCACGCATGTTACCAGTATGTTCTCATTAGGGTCAGCAGACCGGCCGTTGCTCGTTCCAGTCTTGTGAGTCAAGGTGAGGGTATGAGATATTCCTTGACAGGTTAGAGCCAATTAGATGTTAGAATGATGTGAAGTATCGAAACCGAAATCTGTGAATGAAAAAGGCGAACATCCTGTTGTTGGTCAGTTGTTCGCTCTCACCCTGCGTGTTGACTGGACCACTCGCTGCTGTTGCAAATGCAGCGCTGATACTTTGACCAGAGAATAAATCTACCAAAACGAGAGAAGCTTGGCTGAATTCTTCTGGAGACCTCATCAGGCATCCACATTATAGTACAAGCTAACAATCTGGTGACCCCGACGTGATTGGTTGACCTGGATAAAGAAGGACAGTGGCGACCCGGGGACCTGTTTCAGCTTTGACAACAGGGGTGCCATCAAAAAAGAGGTAAGATGACACATTTTTGTTCTAAATTAATAGAAAGTCCATGATCGGAAAAACTAAAATAAAATGTTGTCAATAACCAAATACGTCTCTGTCCAGACTGTTGCTGTCTTTCCATTGTATTTATTTCATTCTATATTTCACCATGTTCAATCACTGATGGTGAATATGCATGCTACAATATTTACCTGTAACTTTATCCATCGTCAGTGCAGTAAAAGCTAAAGAAGTACATTTATGGAATTATTTGACAAATAGATTGTGCAAACATGTTTCCACACAGTTGACTGGGAAATATATAATACTAATGTGGTTCTGGAAAATGATCTGACAGCTATGATGGACGATTAGGTAATTATTACCCAAGTCTTAGATAATTAATAATTATGTCACGATAGAAGAAGAGAGGGGAATTTATATTCTCTTTTGTTAACAAGTGACCTCACATAGCTCTGCTGTTTGGAATAAGGTAGCAAATACACAAGCTCATGAAATGTGCCAACACACACACATGCTTTAAGAATTGTGCCAACACACACATACTTAAGAATTGTGCCAACACAGACACCTGCTCATGAAATGTGCCAACAAAAACACATGCTTTAAGAATTGTGTCTGTTGTACTAATGGTTGAATGCACTTATTGTAAGTCGCTTTGGATAAAAGCGTTGGCTAAATTAAATGTAATGTGTCAACACACACACTTGCTCAATAGTTGTGTCAACACGCCCACAGATGAAGACGTGGTGTCACTGTTTCCTTGTCACAAACGTATAAATTGCAGCACATGCAGTCAGTGAAGGCAGTCTCCTCACAGGTCAGACACCGACACATCACTCACAATGTGGACCTTCATTGTGGTTTCCGTCCTTCGGTGCCCAAAATCGGATGAAATAAGTCTGCAATGATCCATTGAAAATTCAAACTCATCCGATTTGCTTAAAACTCGGTACACGAAGAGGGTTCTTCCCAGGCATGCCCCTTCATAAGTTTCATCCATCTAGCCAAGAGCATTCTGCTGATATAGTATGAGAAATATGGGGAAATGTCTGCCATCTGAGCAGTCACACCAGGCTTTTCCCTTCATTTATATACTTTCAATCCAAGTTGGGACATGGATCCTTAACATTTTCAAAAAGGGGCTTGTGAACATGAAATGCCTAAAATATGGTGCTCATAGATGCAAGTCAAGGTTCCCAAAAACAGACCCAAAGGATTTCTTTCCCTATGAAAGGTTTTTTTCTGGGTTTTTTGGAGAGTTTTTCCTGATCCGATGTGAGGTCCTGGAACAGGGATGTCGTATGTGTACAGATTGTAAAGCCCTCAGAGGCAAATTTATATTTGTGATTTTGGGCAATGCAAAATAAACTGAATTTAATTGAATCATTGTTTAACTTAGACAAATATCTAGGGTTTAAACTGTCATCACAATTGCAATAGTAACCACTTGTTTTGGGAACAATTCAAAGAAACAGTAGTTGACTGTAAAGCAGAGCATCAACCTGTTCACGCTGCTGACTTGATGGCATCCATCCTTTTTGCTTTCTAACTGGCAGTTCATTAGTTTAACATACATATTTCTGCTGTTATTTAATAACTCATGTTGCATAAGTTTCTCTTGCTGATAATGACTTTGACTTAATTATTGCACAAAACCAGTCTATCAAATGCTGAGAAGTGACTCTCACATGATTACCGTAACAGATTCCTCACCGAAGGACTTCCCACCAATGAACGAATTAGAGTCAACATCAAAGCAATGACTTCCTTGTTATTGCAAAGCTATCACCTGCATTCATGTATATCATCTTACGTTTTTAATGGTTCACCTGACTGTAAATGATGACTATGAATCGCAGAGAGCCATGTGACACACATACAGGTGGAATGTTGATAATTAAACTGTTGACTGTAACTCAGCACGCCATTAAAGTTACAATATATACATGTCAAACTTCTGGTCCACACCCACTGGATTGTTTGGTGCACCTTGAGTGATGAACAGTTCAAGATTTTAGAGCTCAAGACTTTTCCAATGTTACACTTTGAATCTCAGTGGATTTTTTCAAGCTTTTGTCATTGATGAACAGAAACAGACTCCTCACTGTCAAAGTGCAAACATTTCTACAAACTCATCCAGATGAAGTGCAAGTGTAGAACATTGAGTGTTGGATACTTGTGAAGCACTTGGCTGCTGCTGTTACAGCAGACTGGACTGGTGAGGTGTTCAACTAAACGTGAGCTACAATTAAAAGAGACTCACCAGTTTCTTACCTGGTTTATTTAGGTCAAATACTTTCTAAACTCTCAAAATATTAGTTTCAAGCCAAAAGAATAATTAGAGGATAAGAGAGCTCAGATGAATAGAATGTGGCTTCGTCATCACCGGAGACGATTAACTGACAGCGGTCATAAAAATGTCAATCACACCCATGATGACACTATATTGTTTCATAGTAGACAATAATCAGTAGTTACAACCAAATGCATCGTTAATTTGTTTATGTGAGTGTTTACATGTTCAAATATCAGCGATCAAGAGATTCTCATTGGAACTGAGCAACCTGGCATGAGTAGGAGATCATCACAAGACTGTTGCTGTCTTTTCATTGTATTTATTTCATTCTATATTTCACCATGTTCAATCACTGATGGTGAATATGCATGCTACTATATTTACCAGAGCAGGATCTCTTTGCCTGTAACTTTATCCATCGTCAGTGCAGTAAAAGCTAAAGAAGTACATTTATGGAATTATTTGACAAATAGCTGTGCAAACATGTTTCCACACAGTTGACTGGGAAATATATAATACTAATGTGGTTCTGGTAAATGATCTGACAGCTATGATGGAAGATTAGGTAATTATTATGCAAGTCATTAGATAATTAATACTTCTGTCACGACAGACGGAACAAGTGACCTCACATAGCTCTGCTGGAATGAAGTAGCAAATACACAAGCTCATGGAATGTGTCAACACACACACACATGGTTTAAGAATTGTGTCAACACGCCCACGGATGAAGACGTGGTGTCACTGTTTCCTTGTCACAAACGTATAAATTGCAGCACCTGCAGTCAGTGAAGGCAGTCTCCTCACAGGTCAAACACCGACACATCACTCACAATGTGGACCTTCATCGTGGTTTCCGTCCTTCTGACAGGTAAGATCATTGATCTCTCATTTGTAAATATAGACTGAGTTTGTATCGTATTGATGATGTTGATTATTAATCATGGATTTACATGCTGTTTGCAGCTGGACTCAGAGCACAGGACTATGACAACAGCTTGAGAGGCATTTTACGCCATACATGTCCAGACAAACACGTTGTTTCTCAGATTAATAGGTAAACTTACACATGTATATGAAAACATTAGAACAATTTCTAAATCAAGTAATTATTCTGCACATTTACTATCATACATTTACAATATAAATTTAACTGTTTCTACTGATCCTTCCATTAAATCATTTTGATTCATGTTAAAGCTCCTACAGTGCCAATGACCAAGATCGCCAATGGAAGATTGAGTGCAAGTCTTTCGACACCACCTCCGACTGCTCCTGGTCCAGTTCTCAGGACGTATATGAGAAAGAACTCAGCTACAATTGCCCTGTCAATCATGTGGTGGCTGGCGTCTACAGCCATTACAACAACGCACAAGGAGGCAGAAGGTTGGTAGTTTGTTGTAATTATGGACTGAAATATCAACACTATTGAATCTAGGACTTTGAATTTACATGACATACAAGGACATAAATACTTCATTGGAACGGAGATGAGTTCATTTAGAAACACTTTTTGTTAAATGTTAGAAACGTGTATCAATCAATCAATAAACAGCTTGTTAAATGAATAAATGTCAGTGGTAAATGTTTAACTATGAGTGCATAACAAAGTCTTACACCAGCTTGAGGGAACTGCTTTGTTCTTGAGACTGAGATCTGAAATCCATGTGCACACACCTCAATGACTTCATGCATTCCTGTCAGCAATGAAGACTGTCCCTGTTCTCAACAGTCACATCATAGTCAAGTTTCATGACTTGATTAAATGTTAAATGGTTTGCTTGATCTGATCTGGTTTCAGTTGGAAATTCCTCTGCTGCTCTGCTCCAAACTTGCTCACATTTGAATGTCGTGAAACTCCGATGGTCAACTACTGGAGCGAAGACTTCAACTGGCAACTTCCTGCAGGCCACTTCCTCACAGGAGTCCAGACCCACCGCAAGAATGATGACAACGGGTAAATATACTGACAGCAGAATATGGTTCTACATGTATTAATGTTACATGTTTATGTTTGCAGACAATACGTTAACGAGTCAACATATATTGTGTTTACTACCATTCATGTTGGGCCTCTATTGATGAAATTATTAACAATAACTTTAACTTTCTAATGACGTCGCTTTTTTATTGACAGAGACCATCGGTGGAGTTTCAATTTCTGCAAAGGAAAAACACAAGGTAAATAGTTTAATTGTACTTCATTGCCTAAGACTGCCGTGTACTATATACACACACACGTAAATTAACATTGTTTCTTGGATAGATCTAATCCTGCTAAACCTATTGTATTCTCTTTATAGATACCCAGACAGTCAACTCACAAATCCTGACCGCAAACCAACAAATAAAAGACCTTTTAACCGAAGGAGATGTTTTCGTCTCAAACACGAGGAATGCAAGAATCTGTGAAAACTGCAGATGGCTAAAGTTACTGAAGACAGTTGAAGTGCCATATGTCGTGAGTGATTCCTTTAGCAGCTCCGAAAAGATCCAGATTGACAATGCAATCAGTGCCTTCCACATGAGCACCTGCATCCGGTTTGTTACTCGTACTGACCAGACCGACTACATCAGCATCGTGAAACAAAACGGATGTTGGTCGTCGGTTGGGCGAACTGGAAAGTCCCAAGAATTATCTCTGGGTACAGGATGCCTTCAAAAGGGCATCATTCAGCATGAGCTCATTCACGCACTTGGCTTCTGGCACGAGCAGAATAGAAATGACAGGGACGCTTTCGTCAAGATCAACTTTGAAAACATCCTGGAAGGACAAGAAAAAAACTTTGACCGACTGGACACAAACAACCTCAACGTTCCATACGACTACTCGTCTGTAATGCATTATGCACCGAAAGACTTCTCAAAGAATTCAGGAGATACCATCGTTCCCCTCGACGCCTCAGCACGAATAGGCCAGAGGGACGGCATGTCAGAGAAGGACATTCTGAAGATCAACAAGCTTTATGTCTGCAGTAAGTATACAAATGAAGCAGTTAGATCAGTAGGGAATATCTTAAGCATGCTACTTAAATGTAACTTTTCCAGTCTGTTAGACCTTTTCCTGTTAATAGCTTTGTCTGTAACTCACCTAGTAAACTTACCTTTCTCCTACAGCGGATTACCTCCATGCATACAGCGAGTGGGACAATCTGTTGGAGAACACGTTCAGTCGCATTTGTTCCAATGGCCAAGCTGTATCTGGTGTAACAAGGTAGGCATTACCAATCAAGTTAAGGTGTATACATTATTCCTCAACATGTTAAACCATAACTGTAGTTTTATTTTGTTGAGTGTTAGGGTTTCTAACATGCTGATTTCTTTCCACAATAGTCTCTACAATAACGACAAAAAAGATCGCCTTTGGGCGTTTTCCTGCAAGGCTTTCAAGTTACAAAGAGCATGCAAGTGGTCGACGTCTGCGAACGAACATTGGAGTCCAATTAACTTCAAATGTGGAGCCAATGAGGTGATCGCAGGGGTCTACAGTGATCGCAGCAACCTCTTCCAGGACAGGAAGTGAGTCATTTGTCTTTGCCTCAATTAATACAAAGAAAATCAATCAGATCATTTTGAAGAAACATAAATTAGGGAAACGTTAAGTTCTGGTGGAGTAAAACAATCCTGTTTACTCAATTAAAATAGTTGTGGATGTATATAAACCCAATATTCTTTGTTTTCAGATGGAGCTTTCAGTGCTGCAGTTCTCCTGGTTTTACCACATCCAATTGCCAAACAGTGACAAACATTAACTACTATAAGGAATACTTCAGCTGGACGGTCGCCAGCGACCACTTCCTGACTGGAGTGGCAAGCTCCTTTGATTCTACCAGTCGGTAAGATCATTAGTAACAGTTTGTTTTTTAACTTGTATTCTTAATATCAATGGAATAAGCAGTTTGTTAATGCTCTTAAAACCTTATTGTTTCTCGTTGACAGGGACCGTCGGTGGAGTTATACATACTGCCAGGGCAACAGTCAGTGAAGCTACCATGAATGAGACTAGACACTATGGAAAACTAAATATGTCCAAAGATTGCAATCAATGTCCATCTAACTCCTGAAAGTGGAAGTCGAAAATGTTAAGCGACTCCTTCCCTTTATTATAGCAGCAACTGTGTCACCATCACTGGTGGGGGCTTACTGCCCTGCATTCATAGAGATTGTGCTGATGTAAGATCATTATTAAAGGGTCCCTGGCCATCTACTATTGTAATGACCTGAACAGAGAAACTGGTCTTAGAGCTTGTGAAAGAGAACACAACCTCAATATGGTGACAGTGTTTTAATGCAGAGATCAATGATTTCTGAGTTATTCCCAGTTCTCACACAGTGGATCAGATTGGAGGAGCTGTGTATGTTTAACATAGCTGGCAGGGTCCATGTTGCTCATGCAATGTTCCTCAGACCTGACTTGAATACTTTGATACCTCTAAGATCTTTTTGTATATATTTGTAAATATAAACATTATTTTGCAGATTACTCTATTGTAATCAATGTACATAGATATCAGGACTTGGACCAAAATACTGTATTCACTGAACTGTGTTTTCTACTGTACTTGGAAATAAAGTCAACATGAATTATAATATCTGAGTTTTCGGGCTTAATCACATGGGTCAATCAACATTTATCATACTGCAATATTCATATATTGGCTGTTAGATGAGCCAAAATAATATTCAAAAGTTTTGCAAAACACTTGTGATGAGTCACACAGGACACTACGACTCATAGCCTCTCTTAACTTGAATGTTAGCAAGTGTTTTGGATGATACATCCAACTTTTACAAACATTTAGAGATAGGGAATTTAACCAACCTTACACATTGATAATACACAGGCTGGTATAGTACGAACAGTGAAGAATAAACTAAATATGATGCAACCTATATTGTGAAGAATGGGTCAATAATGTGTGTAAGTCTGCTTTATGGGAGAATGAAGCAATGTTTTTACTCCTGGTCTGACAATATACATTTGGGACATGAGTGATCAGTTGAAGAAGTATCTCAGTTTGTTTTTGCTTAAAAAATATTAGTGACACAGGTATAAGTCATGCAATTCCAAAAAAGTACAAAAGTAGTAGCATCAAAATATACTTACAGTACCAAAAGTATACTTTGATTGAACTGCAGATGCTCGAGATCTTCATAGATTGATGTTACCGCAGTGTGTGCTAACTGGGAAGGCACAAGAGGCCTATTCAGCTTTGAGTGTAACAGATACTGAGGTCAGTGAATCAGTAAAGTCAGCACCCAGCGCATACCGCCTGCGTTTCCGATCTGGGAAGAACTAGAAAACCAGACACATTGAATTTGCTGCAAATTGATTTCCCAGGAGGTGTACCACAACCAAAGTTAGCACATTTGAGGATCTTTGTGACCTGGTTGTCTAGACCAACTCTAAAACTCAGTGCCAGAGCGTGGTACCACATTCATTAATGGACATAAAGGACTAACTTAATTCTGGTTTGTAGATACTGTCAGATGAGGAGGGAACTGGAGTTTCAATGAGTGTCCCCTGGTGAAAGCAAGAAGGTCCTCTGGTCTGATCAAATCCTCCGTTTTGGCTGCTGCCGTTATAACATCGGTAGAGGGCCCCAAATTTGGTCCCATACGGGAACTCTTCATATCTGATCGGTTGGTCTTTCTGGTTGGAAGTAGTGTGTGGGTACCCATTACATTTCTAAGAGAGACGCTGGAGTGATGGATTCCTTCATTCTCAAGTCTGTATGGCCATTCTCACCCAAACCTGCTCCAGGTGGGTGTGCAATCATTCTTGAGATGGGTTTTGTTCCTTTGCAAAGGAGGAACACTTGTGGTTCTGGTTCAGGGTGAGGTGTCCGTTGGTGTCCAGCCCCAGTGGCCTGTTGAAGGATTGGGCGGATTGGGCGGATTGGGCGTCTCCCAATCGCCCCTTGGATTACGTATTCCCAGCCTCTGACGTCACTCGCGCTACCAGTCTGGGCTATTTGCTGATTCTTCTTCCGAGACATATGACGGAGTTCTTACAGCGTCAGAGGTGAGTAACGCTGCTGTTATTTTCTCACAGATGAACTACTGATTTCATGGTATAAAATTTTTCAAGGTGTGTTGTTCCTACTAACCACCCCCAGTGAAGCTGCTCAGACCTTGCAGACGTGACGTCGCCCTTTTCATCAAAGCATGCCGTACCTGTTCATGTTGTTACCCTGCTCCCGAGCATCCCATCCCTACAACTGGACAGCCTTTTGAACGTTTGATAAACCACTGAGTGGGTCTGAATCTGGACATGCGTACCTGCTGACTGTAATGGGTCCGCCTACGAGGGTCTGCATATGAATGCAGAGTGCGTCCACTGAGACTGTCGGGTAACCAGAGGGCCGTCCAGTCACCTATCAGACGGAGCTAACCAACCAGGCAGCCATCAGGATGATATAAAGAAAGGTATAGAAGATAAAGGATTGATGGAATTAATGCATCTGAAGGACTACAACCGCGTGTGACGGCATACCACAGCAAAGGCAGACCAATCACAATCCAACAAATGAGATTTAAAACTAAAAACATTAAAAACAAGAAGATACAATTTCTAGTTAAAAACATGAGAGCAAAAACCTGAGAGCAAAAACTTGAGAGCAAAAACTTGCAGCGGGAAATGGAGTGTGTGTGTCTGTGATTGTGTGTGTGTATGATTGTGTGTGTGTTTGTGTGTGTGTGGGGGGGGGGTTGGGAGGCAGGGGTGGGGGGGAGGACTGAGATAGGAAAAAGAAAGAAATACATCAAAGAGGGGGTAATGAAGCTTGTCCAATCCTGAAGAGCCACATAAGAAAACAGAAACGCAGTGATTGTGCTGGGGTTGCTGGGAGAGAGATGGGGATGAATTATGATGAAGCTGTGGGTGATGAAGGGAGAGAAGGAAGAGGCAGCAGGTGGATGGTATTACATCGCCATTGTTATAGTCGCTCCCTCTCCCTTTTCTTTGGCCCTATTATCTCCGTTCCGTCCCCCCCTCGTCTGGGTGTCCTGCGAAGCGAAGCCCGGCCCTAAATGGGAACAGAGGTGGCCGTGATCACGCCGGTAGCCTCCAGCAGGCCCGTCCTCAGCTCATTAAGCCCACGGCAGAGCTCTACTTACCTACCTGGGGTACCGCGGGATTTGGAGGGAGAGAGAGCAGGGAGATGCAGCCGGGTTTCAGGTGGGGGGAGGGGCATAAGGGGGGAGAAAACACAGCGAGTGGATGAGAGAGATCACGCCGGGTGAGAGAAGACTCCGTGGTTTCAGCAGTACAGAGACTCAAAGTTTCTGATCCAGTTAAAGTAGCTCATCACGCTCGGAGCGCCGGGCGGAGCGTCACGGGGAAGACTGGACACCTCGTGGTGGACGTTGTCCAGACGAATGTCTTCCATTGTGCCGGTGATTTATGTATTTAATGTGCTGCATGTGAAACCTTTTATGTCCGTTTCTGCGTTGCATGTTTCAATCAGTGCTGAACAAAGAAGTGTCATTATATCCTGTGTTTCTTTTTTTATTCTTTTTTTATATACCAACATCAATAATGTATTCTTTTATGATTGCTCTGCGTATGGAAACTTGTTCCATAATCTAAATGTGTGTAAAAAAAATCAATTTATTCCAGCGCTATCGCCAGTATCATATATCGATCAACAGAATAAATAAACGTTGTTACAAAGACACCCTTAATGCATATTTGACTTGCTGATGTGCATTGTGTCTAACGTTGTTCCTCCACAGCAGGACGGCCTCCTCGGCACCGGACAGGGAACCACGATGTGAAACTGGTTCGCCTCATCGTGGAGACCGTCCACTGTTTGAAGCCTGCACAACAAACCAACAGTTATGTGACGACACCTTGTTGTAATTACAACGTTGTGATTGTTGTTATGACATGTGGCACGTCACTGAGGCGCTATGGATAGCGTCTCCACGGGGACTCCAAATGGTGCTCCAAATGTCTTTTTAATAGGCGTAACGGAAAAAAAACAACAAAAGCAAAACCAAAAAGGGAGGAGGAGGAGGAAGAGGAGGGGGAGGGACAGGGCTGGGATGTGAAGCAAGACCACAGCGTAGTGAGGAGGAGAGGGTTCTCTTCTGTAATGCTGCTCGATGAGGGAGAACCCAATGAGGGAGAACCCGATGAGGGAACGTTTGAGTTCCTGGAGACGATCTTTTTCTTGTTTTTTCTCATTGTACCCTCGGCTATGAGGCAGCTGTTTATTAAAACTGTCGGCATTCCAGGAAGTTACAACCTGCTTCCACTTCCTTGTTCAGTTCATGTCGTCGTACTCCTTGATTATTTGCTTTGCTGTTCAGAAAACTAAAAGAGACTTTGTTTGTGTTTGTAACGCTTTGGTCCACATGTTCCTGGGACATGTGAGCCTTGTCCTGTGAAGGAAAAGTCTCCTTCAATGGGAAAACCATCCGGAATGTTTTCACCCTCTATCACTAACGTAACACGTGAAGGTTGAAACAACCAAGGATTGGAGCAGAGAGACACGCCCACCTTCAGTAAAGACACACCCACCTTCAATAAAGACACGCCCACCTTCAATAACATCAGTGAGCAGCATGAAGCTACACAAGTCATATATGTGTTTACATGGAATACTGCATACGTTTCAATCCGGAAGAGATTCACCTGTTTTTATTTTTCTCTCATTCTTTGTAATCATTCCTTCCTCCCCCCCTCATCCACCCCCCCCCCCCCCCCCCCCTTGTACCGAAGCCATAACACACTACATGACTCGTTTGTTCTCATGTTGGCTTTTGACACCTGCAGACAGCTGTGTGTGTGTGTGTGTGTGGAGCCCAGAAAAGAATCTGAGAAAGACCTGAAGCCCAAACATTCTCAAACCTCCAAGACGGCTCCCACAAAAAGGGGGCGGGGGGGACGACTAATGGTGGGAAAAGGAGCGAAAATAGGTGATCGGTTAGAAGAGGAGAGATCGATTGATTAGATCAGTGGTTCTCAACCTGTGGGGCGCGACCCTCTAGTGGGGCGCGGAGGTATTACAGGTGGGGCGCGAGAGGGTTGGGGAAATGTAGATTTTTTATTTTATTTTTATTATTATTTTAAATAATTGTGAAAATGCCCGGATGTGATTTGATCCGCCCATTTTACCGGAGATGCATAGGATGAGACTTGTGCGTACTTGAGACAGCCAATATCCCAGAACGCATTTTGCATTTTCAAATCTGTAGTTTAAATTACGCCGTTACGGTTCCGCATGCGCGACCGCGACAGATCCTTTTGCGAGTTGCGACTCACACTTGTAGACCTAATGGTGTGTTACTCGCGTGAGTTTAGACTTCAGGCGGACCAGCAGCTGTTTGATTCAGCACCGGCCGGACGGCTGTGATGACGCGCAGAGCTTCCTCTGTGAGATCGGCTTTTCTGCTGTTGCCTCTCTCAAAACAAAATACAGATCGAAGCTCAACTTTGAGCATGAATTGAGAGTGGCCGTATCAAATCTACAACCCCGTTTTACAAAGATTTGTAGTGGAAAGCAGGCTCATATCTGCACTAATTTAGTTTTGTTTTGCACCGGTTGCATGTTATTGTTGTTTTGAAATGATATGCAGTGTAAAACTCTTTATTGCCAAATATTTTTAACTCGTTTTATTTAGTTTTTCACAGGTTGAACTTTATTGTTATTATCCTGAAAAGATATTCAGTACAAAACATGTTAATTATGCTATTACAATGAGCTATTTTTGCCAAATATTAGTTCTTTTTTTGCACAACTTTGTATTGTTCTAACAAAGTGATTGCACGTTTTATTTGTTTTTGTCCGATGGAGCAATCTGGTTACATGAAAGTGACATTTTCTTTGTTCTATTATTAATAAAAGCACAGATAGAGGAGTCACAAAATGTCGTTATTTCAATAAAAATTCAGCATGGACCATTTTGTTACAATTTTGTAGGGGCGGTGGGGCCCGAACATTTTTCGTCCTCCAAAGTGGGGCTTGACAAAAAAAGTTTGAGAACCACTGGTTTAGATGCTGCAAAGCAAAGAGAGAAATGGAGATTAATGAGAAGTCTCATTGGGAGCGATGATGAAAGGGGAAAAGCAGACGTGGAAGACAGCAGAGAGCTCTGGTGATGGAGGTCAAAGGTCAAAGACCTTCCTCACAAACAGAAGAAAACGGAAAAACAAGTGATGAAAGGGAAAGCAGCTCCAGGTTGTGTGAAGGAGGGTCGCTGGGACCAGACTAAAGACCCGCCCCCCCTCCCCTCCCCCCGCTTTGTCTTCGGGGCCGGCGTCATACCCCCCAATGCCAGGTCTCTGTGACCCTAGCAGGTCTGGGTCAAAGGATCAGAACAGGCTGCTGTCGGTTCTCTTGTTGTTTTGCAAGCGTGTTTTAGGCCCTTTTGTTTTCTGATAAGAGTTCTGCTCGAGGCCCCTCCCCCTCCACCCCCCGCTGCTTTTCTCCCTCATCGCCGTCTGGGAAGGCTGTTGTGGCTCCTTGGGACCTCGTTCCTGGTGTTTAGGGAACGTGTTTCCCAAACGCCTTCAGCAGGACCTCGTTAGCCTGTCAGGGCCCCGGGGCCTCATGTTGAGCCCCCTCACACACAGCCCCCTGCCGAGGGCCTTTATGCTTTCAGATGGATTTTCCTACTAAAACTCTCCTATTGCCAGAGACAGCAGCTGATCGGGGCTGGTCGGCCTCTGCAGGAGAACGCTCTCTACATTTAAAGGGCCAGCGTAGCGTTTAAAGAGGGGGGGGGGGGCTATTAGAAGAAATGGAATACAGCGTTCTCTTGTTTGAGGGCCATCTTTAACTCCTCCCCTCCTCCACCCTTTACGTGCCCTTCCTCCCACTTGACTTTAGTCGACCTTGAGAGGAACTCAGCTTGTGTTTTATTGTTTGTGTCCGAGGTCTCAGCTCTTCAGCCTTCAGCTCCCGGCTGCAGCGCCACCGAGTAATAAAATGGAGTTACGCCTTTAATCATTGCCCTCCTCTCTTTATCTCCCTTTTTCTTTTTGAAGTCATTATTGGATCTTGGGACACTTTTATGACATTTACTCTGCATGGCAGTTCTCTCTCTCCCTCCCTATCCCGACTCTCCTTTCTCTCATCATCCCTCTCTCTTTCTGTTAATTACCCTTGCAGTCTTATCTGTCGACACCCTTCAAACTTGCGGTTCCCTGTCATGAATCAAGGGCCCCCCTCCTCTTCGTCCACCTCCCCATCCTCCTCCTCCTCTACCCATATCAGCCAAACAATTAAGCAACCGGCTCGCTCTGATTAAGCCTCACAGAGACGCATGTAGAGCTCCAGCTCTTCCCTTTGTGAGACATCGTCAGCTTCTCTGTTGCATGTTCCCTGAACCCGGAAAGCAGGTTTTCTTTAAACAATCCAAACTGCATCCTTCATCTCAGCCAGAAGCTTTATAAAAACATCATTATCGTCAGATTTGTATCTTTCCGACGGTCCTTGAACACATCATGTTTGACTAACGCCTCTGCCAGAAAAATAAACCGAAACGGAGCTTAAAATTGTGATATTTCATCAGCAGTTCATAGTTAACACAAGTGTTTCCAACATTGGTAACACTTGTGTTAACTTGGAAACAAGTTGTGTAAATAGAGTCCGTTGTTTGACAACTTTGTAAAATATATCATCAAAGAAATTCAACTAGCGTCTTTCTCTCTTTTGTGATTTATGGCATTGTTTCAGCGTTATTCTGCACAAAAGACTTTGAGGAGCAGCACTTTTATATTGTAGAGGAAACCAAGGCCACTGAGAGAGAAAATATGACTGAAAAGAAATCAAGCAGGAACTGCTTGGTGGGTTCGGAGGGTTAAGAAGAAGAAGGCCGCCTGCTGACAGTAAGCATGTTGTACTGCTGCACGGATGCTCAGCAGGGAGGAAGAAGGAAGGGAAGCACTAGATTACCTTATATAATGTCACGCTGTCCTCTAATGACAGACATGTGCTTAAAAACATGTCATGTGGTGCAGCCCACCTGCGTCATGTGGTGCCGCCCACCTGCGTCATGTGGTGCCGCCCACCTGCGTCATGTGTTGCCGCCCACCTGCATCATGTGGTGTCGCCCACAGGAAGTATCCACCTGTGTCATGTGGCGCCGCCCACAGGAAGCGTTTACCTGCGTCATGTGGTACCGCCCACCTGCGTCATGTGGTGCCGCCCACCTGCGTCATGTGGTACCGCCCACCTGCGTCATGTGGTGCCGCCCACCTGCGTCATGTGGTGCCGCCCACCTGCGTCATGTGGTACCGCCCACCAGCGTCATGTGGTGCCGCCCACCTGCGTCATGTGGTACCGCCCACCTGCGTCATGTGGTGCCGCCCACCTGCGTCATGTGGTACCGCCCACCTGCGTCATGTGGTGCCGCCCACCTGCGTCATGTGGTACCGCCCACCTGCGTCATGTGGTGCCGCCCACCTGCGTCATGTGGTACCGCCCACCTGCGTCATGTGGTGCCGCCCACCTGTGTCATGTGGTGCCGCCCACAGGAAGCGGCCACGCTCCAACGAGCAGGCGTCGGGCGGCGTTAACGAGAGACGACGAGCCGTGTCCCGAGAGGCCGGCCCCTTTTATGATTGATGGCTTTAATACAATTTATGCAATAAAGCAGAACTAAATACAAAATTAGCCACAGTGCTGTGGGACATTATTATGCTTCATTATTGCTCCGTGGCTGATGACCCACATATTACAAAAAGGCTACGATGTGGTTTCATGTGCTTTGTGTTGGTGCTGATTGGTGCTGACTGGACGCTTTCCCGTCCCAGATCACATCACTAATCTATTTGGGTTTCAGCTATTGGACTTTCCAAACCTATTGGTTAATTTAAGGTTGTGCATTTTTAATCATATTAAATATACATATTGCTGATGCACGGCCAACTCGACTGCTTTTTGGTCGTTAATGTTCAGCACAGTCGCCAGGAAGTGTTGTTAAGAACCAAGAAGGTGTCAGTGGGCGGGTGAGTCACTGAGTGGTGGTCAAACAGCGGTTCCATAATGTTGCTTCACAGACTTGTTGTTATTTACACTAGTTGTGTTACATTGTTGCTTTACATTGTTGCTTTACGTTGCTGCTTTACGTTGCTGCTTTACGTTGCAGCGTTACGTTGCTGCGTTACGTTGTCTTATTATTTTAACTCAAACCATCATGTTTTTTCTCAACCAAGCAGTATTGCTGCCTAAACCGAACCAACCTCTTGACAACATGACTTTCACCCAGGAGACCACTGTTCGTGTCCTGCGTGGAACCAAAATGGAACATTGACTTCACGCCTTGTTACGTGGTTTGAGGTCACGTCGTTACGTAACGCTACATGAGGGTCGGATATCCCAAAACCTGGAAGAAGATATGTTCTCTTGTTTGGACCCTTTAACCTTGAAGTGAACGTTCATGAAGCCATAAAGCAAACGATCCAGACGAGCTGATGCAGCATCCCGTTCCATCCCTCTCTCTTTCATCTCTTTTATTCTCTTTTCTGTCACAAACATGCACCATGACGTGTTTCCACGCCGGCCGACCCACACACCCACACCCACACCCACACCCACACCCACACACACACACACACACACACACACACACACACACACACACACACACACCTACTCAACAAGGGCGACGTGTAGGAAGCAATTGGGTGTGGAAAAAGATAGTTTTTTGTAATTATTGCAACGCGCCGTGGTCGACATGGAAAATATTACCCACATGAACAGAAGCAATCAGTTTCCTCCTCAAGGTGTTGGCTACACTTAATACGTCGCACCGAGGATGATTTGAAATGCATAATCCCTCGTCTGCGTTTATTTAATAATTTCTCCCCCAATAACTGCATGAATATCATTAAAAAAGAATGTCACAGCAGCGGTGTGTGAAGGAATGCAGAAACACCTGAACTACCTGGAGTCCTTTATTGGAGAGGCAGAGGAGCGGGCCGACACACTGATTGAATAAAATGGTGAAATGGAACGTGACGGAAATTCAAGGGCGGCGGCGCCGGAGGGCTTCCTGGAGACCCGGTGTGGTCTTTTTCTGAAAAGTGTCTGACTCCATCGGCGGTGCGAGCCGGACCGGAGGCTCCAGCTGCTGTTTGCACATTAGGGGTTGACGGTGAGATACCGGGCTGGTTACCGGATGGCTGCCGGTTCAAATCCCTTCACAGGCCTCGGAAATCAAGGCTGGGGAACGTCGCCGCACACGCTGCTGCTGAGGGAACCAAGCAATCAGGTGTGTGTGTGTGTGTGACTCTCTCCTGGTATTATAAGTGTGTTACTTGTCAGCTGTGGAAGGTGCATCTCAGTGTTTCTGCAAATTGAAACACTGATGGCTTAAAAGTGAAAATCTCTTTTTTTCCAAGAATTGTTTCAGAAGATACCTTTTTTTTTTTTTAAAGCAAACCAATTTCTAAAGCACTTTCTTTTATGAGCAGCAGTTTCTCAATTTGTCATTTTGTTTTAACGCCAAGCAGGAGCCAATCGGAGGAGACCGCTGGGTTCATCTGCTCTATTGGACGTTTGCTGCTTGCTTCCTGCCACATGGCCTCTGAGACGAGCAACAGCAATACCTGGACCTTTATTATTTATACGTTATTATTTTGGGATTCTCAGGAGATTCTACTTTGTCTGACTAACACTTGTTTGTTTTTGCCCCAACATTTGAAATATAAAAAATGACTTTATGTGCCAGAATCATCTTCTGCAATCAAAGTGATTCATGATTGTTTTGACATTTTACTACAATGTCACTAGAAGCTACATTCCACAACTTCCTGGAGCTTCTCTGGCTAATGACTCGCTACACTGTTGCTATTTGGACGGATTGAAAATAAATACGTGATAATTAGTGAACGTAAGCGTTGCTCGTCCTGTACAGAGCCAGGCTAGCTGTTTACCCCTGTTTGCAGTCTTTGTGCTAAGCTAAGCTAACACTCAACATTCTCATCCGTCTACGTCTAAGAAAGCAAATGCGGGTACTTCCCAAAATGTCAAACCATTCCTTTAAGTTAGTTTTTAAAGAAATAGAAAGTCTTCTCATTTAAAAGCTTTAATGTTTTCTCAATGTTTTAATGTTTTTGGTCTTTGAAAGCTACCGTTAAAAACGTGTTAACGGCACACTCACTCGTGATTTCTTCGGTTGTCCTTGCTCCTCTTGAAACTTTTGTCCTCATCTAAATAGGACTCAATTATTCAAACAGATAACCTTCTTATCTTTCTCCGTCACCAACTCTTTGTTGCCAGGTCTTTAATAAAGAACAAGCCCTGTTTGGAACGAGCGCTCACTTGTCTCAGTAATTTAGTGCCGCTGTTAAGATGTGTTTAGTTGCGCTCTGTTATATGAGGGGTAGTTTACTCACTCGCTTCATAAAACTTATGTGGCGGAATAAAGACCTGAGCCTGATGGCACTAATTCATGCCGAGTACCTGATATCATTAAGGGAGGTTGTCACTGGAGCCGTACGGCCGGGTCGGATGCAGACCGGGGCCTCCAGGTGGACTTTACGAGTCCACACCAGACCTGCCATAGAGAAGGCTTCATGTGTTAAAGCTGCATTATCTCTCCTGACCACCAGGGGGCGACTCCTCTGGTTGTATAGAAGTCTATGCTTCATGTGTTAAAGCTGCATTCTCTCTCCTGACCACCAGGGGGTGACTCCTCTGGTTGTATAGAAGTATATGCTTCATGTGGTAAAGCTGCATTCTCTCTCCTGACCACCAGGGCGCGACTCCTATGGTTGTATAGAAGTCTATGCTTCATGTGGTAAAGCTGCATTCTCTCTCCTGACCACCAGGGGGCGACTCCTTTGGTTGTATAGAAGTCTATGCTTCATGTGGTAAAGCTGCATTCTCTCTCCTGACCACCAGGGCGCAACTCCTTTGGTTGTATAGAAGTCTATCTAAATAACAGAGCCGTATACGGTACCGCAGTGTCACTCCTCAAAACATGGTCACTCCCCTGGTTGCAGTAAAACAAGCTGCCATCACATGACGGGTCTCTACTCAACGGCACTACAGTGGCATGAAATAAACAGTTAATAAGTTGTGTCCATGTTTTTATTAATTTACTGCAACTAGCTTTGTATCCATACCTTCAGCCCAGGTGCAGTGAGGGACCCTGACACCTGGAAGTGGCAGCGGAGAGTTGAGCTCCACTGAAGCAGTCGCCGGTTGCATGATTGGAACACGGATTCCAATTACTGAGTGATCAGCCGGCTTGGTGTGTGTTTGTTTGTGTGTTTCTCTCCATCATTTGTTTGTGGCTAATGTGTCTATCCTGATGAAGTACTGTGCGAAGGGAGAGGGGAATTAATGCTCTGTTCAGGCCTCGGAGGATAAGTGCTGCCGGTGGCATTATGGAGCCAAGCATGGCGTGCAGGGGGGACAGCGGAGTCAGCACACATGCCCGATGCCGTGGCCATGAGAACCAAACGCCTTCCCAAAGACGAAAGGTAGTGCAGTGATCATGACTTCAGAAATCATGAATGCAAGATGTCTGTTTGTCTGTTTGTGTGCGGTTCAGAGCGCTATCACTTCAGTTGAATGCCTCTGAATCACAACAATATCACATTATGAATTATAAGTAACACATGTTATACTTTTGACTTTTTAATCAGTGTGAGATGATGTCGGGTGCAGGGAGTAAACAAGGTTTTTGTCAGGTGAAGTTCATTAATAAAAAAGGTACGTTAAGAAAATGAGAGAAAAGAGTTCAAACAAAACAATAAAATACAAAATATTTAAAATAATAATAACAATAAAAAACATTGTAATTTAAACTATTATATTATAATAATAAAGATTGCATTATACAATGATGATCAGGCATTTGGCTTTAAAACATGTATTTAAAAGGTTTTCGGTCTGTTGCTGCTTAACGACTCAAAGCTGCTCGTCCTGGTTTGGATCCGGTCCAGGGTCCCGGTAGCAGCCCCCCCCCACCAACCCCCCTAGTGTCTTGAGGGTTATATTGCTGGAGTTGTCGTTTATGTATTCTTGGCCAACTCTATGAACAGATTTATAAAAGTAATAAAGCTTTTGAATGGATTCGGTGGGATACTGGCAACCAGTGCAGAGATTTAAGAACTGGGACGAGATGCTGGTCCCTTGTGCTCGGACAGATTGCTTGCGGCTGAATTTTGAATAAATTGGAGGAGCCTTATGGTCTTTTCAGAAACTTTTATCACAAGTCCACTGCAGTAAAAATATGTTTTGCTGGAGATAAAAGCAGAAATTAAATTCATCCAAATCCTGTTTCGTCAAAAGGTCCCAAACTTTGGCTGAACTAATGTTTTAAGGCGATGAAATGCTGATTATGTCACGACTTCCACTTCAAACACCAAAGTTCTCAACCGGCTCTTTAGTGCTCATCTTTGCTGCCGAATAGAAAGATCTCTGAAGGATCTTTTTTTTTGTTATTATTCTAAAGATTTTGGAGGTCTCCTTTCATTTATGTTCACAAAACATTTGCATAATATCTCTATTACATATATATTTATATATTGTACCGCCTGCCACCCAGATTACATGGGAACCTTTCACTCCGTGAGACGTGCAGTTATCACACCAAAGTCCTTTTAATAACCCGAAGCACATCACACTCGTATCAATATGCTGGAAGCGTCTCTGACGAATGCTTAAATAACTCTGGCCAGATAATTACCCACATAACCAATAAATTTGAGGCTGATTAGAAAATGACAGCGAATAACTCACCTCTTTAGCCGTGTGTGACGGCCCTCCAGCGACAACATTTTTCCCAGCCATCTCCAGCTGATTGCCCTAAAATGTATTTTGCCCACACAGCCCCCCCCCCCCTTTGACAAAAGGCCGAGCGCTGACTCGCCTGGCTGCCGCTGGCGGCCGCTGAGGGTTGTAAGGGGTTAAACTCACAGGCTACTTAAGTGCTGTCAAGGCACAAAATTGGACGGAGCACCGGGCTGAATAATTACAGAATAACAAGGGAAAGGGGGTCTTTGTTTGGCAAAGGGAGAAAAATAATTGATTTAGCAGGGGAGGGGCGGGACATTTCTTCTTTTTTTTAACGCACCAGAGGACATGGAAGGTCTCCCGCTGTGCCACTCGGCGTCCGAGGGAACTTCCAACCCACTAGAACGGAGAGCAGGGGGAGCCTGGAAAGATGTAATTAATTGGATCAGATTAAAATTAATGAAGTAATTAAGGAGCTGCCTGCCCTACTTCTTCCAGTCTGGAGCTGTGGAGTGTACACCAGTGGCAGCAGCAGCAGTCGCAGTGGGAGAGAAGACGAAGAGTGACTTTGAATCAGAAGTGCTGGAGAGTACAGGAAGACAAGCAGCACCGGGAAGGAAAGGTCGTCTATGTTCATCCAATGTATTCTGTACATCTCAGTGAACGATCCTCGTGTGAGATCAGATGAGAGGGCGGAGCTTCGGTCTCAAACTAAACGTGGATCATTTCTTCAAGCAGAGGGAATGAGGCGTTCAAAGTCTGAATCAGGACCGAGTCCAAATAAAGACTGAGCGGCGACTTCACCAATAAAAGATCAAACTGTGCACCAGTTGCAGTCGCTAACGGCCCCGGCTCTGGGGGCGGAGTCAGTCTCAGGGGGCGGAGTCAAGCTCCGGGGTCGGAGTCACACGAGATCCACCCTTAATGACATAACGGTATAATTATAACTTTTATAATTATACATGTGGGAAAAACACCTAAATGCACTGGAGTGGTTTGGGGTCAACTCGGGGCTCATTTAGCTCATGCATGCCGGTGGGTGAAGCACCATTAATATGGAACATTATTATTACATTATCATATATATTGAGACGTGGAGGTCATGAAGCACCTGCAGCAGCGTTGGTCTCCACACAGAAGCTGCAGCTTCGAAATCTGGTTTGTTTTCTCATTCCTTTTCAAAAGTGACATGCAGGGGAATCTTCTTTTTCATTTTTTCATTTTTTTTATTACATAACTGTCATTGTATCGTGTCTCGGCAGCCCAATAGAAATTAATTTGAGGCGACACCTCTTCTATGAAAAGGCTTCAGTTATTTCACTGTAACTGTGTGTGGCTGTAGAAAGGGTCTCATGCATATATATCTATATCTATATATAGATATAGATATATATATATATCTATATCTATATATAAACTGCAAACTTCTATTTTTCATTAGAATTATCTTCTAGTTTTTTTATTGTATGCATTTATAATAGTGTAATTTATTTTTCCATTCTATATTTGTCTCCTATATCTATATTTAGGTTTCTCACCTTACTATGTTTACGTTATGCAATATTACACCAAATAAAAATCCATGTGCGTGAAACCTTCTTGGCAATAAACCCGACTGAAGGAGTGAGAACAGAAGAACGTTTCCACATCTTAAAATGAGCAGACTTCCTTCAGCTGGTTTTCTGTGTGCAACGTCTCTGAAATGTTTTCTCCAGAGTAGAATATGCAGATTAGACCCAGAACTGGGAACAATGTCTATAAACACAAACAAATGTAATGCATATTAATGATGCTGTTAGAGGAGAGCAGATGTCCAACTGGCATATTTAGCATCTTAAGTGATAAGAAATAATAACCTGATAAAGATTAATGTTCTGTTTTTCTAAATGTTTGAGTCCTTCCAGCCTCGAGATGGAGAGAAAGGTCTCAACCCATCAAGACTCCGAAAGTAGAACCGTGTGTTGTAAAGATGTTTACACAAAGAAAAAGAAGAAACGCCACAAAGAGTTTTATTTTTACCATCGGCTTCTGAAAACGCTGATACCAAACCTGAAAGGTTTCTGCCGAGAGGGAAGCTGTGCCGTCCCCTCACGGCGTCCTCCGGCTGAGGGTCCAATCCATCGAGGTTCAACGTTACGTAACAGCGACACTCGTTACCCGAGAGTTTGGAGGAGATAAACCATTACCATGCCTCAATATAATAAATAACTCCGATGCTAACTGCAGTCCATCCCAGATTGATCATTTAGTTGATAGTGCTACAAGCTCACTGAAGATGACACTGGACTCGATAGCCCCTCTAAAGAAGAGGATCATCAAACAAAGAAGGCTCGCTCCATGGTATAGCCCTCAGACCCGCATACTGAAGCAAGCATCACGGAAGCTGGAAGGTTTATGGCGTTCCAACAAACTAGAGGAATCCTGGTTAGTCTGACTTCATGAACTTCTTCAATGACAAGATTCTGGCCATCAGAGGCAGGATTGGCGATCTCCTGCCCCCAGCTACTGGCTGCTTATCCTCAAGTGGACTGGCCTCGGAGGCGGCTGTGGGCCCTGATGTGTGTTTGGATGGCTTTCTCCCCATAAGCCTGGACCAACTGTCATCAACTGTTTCTGCATCCAAATCATCTACCTGTCTCCTGGACCCCATTCCAACGAGGCTGCTGAAGGAGGTTTTGCCTTTGGTCGGCACCGCTTTGCTGGATATTATTAATGGTTCTCTACTAACTGGTTATGTGCCACAGTCGTTCAAAATGGCTGTAATTAAACCTCTACTCAAGAAGCCAACTCTCGATCCAGAGGTGTTGGCTAACTATAGACCTATCTCTAACCTGCCCTTCCTGTCTAAAATTCTGGAGAAAGTAGTTACAAATCAGTTATGTGACTTTTTAGATAGCAATAGTTTATTTGAGGACTTTCAGTCCGGATTTAGAAAGCACCATAGCACAGAGACAGCTTTAGTGACAATTACGACCTTTTAGTTGCATCAGATAGGGGACTTATAACCGTTCTAGTTCTGTTAGACCTTAGTGCTGCATTCGACACCATTGACCATGACATTTTATTAGAAAGACTAGAACAGTTGATTGGTATTAAAGGTACAGCACTAGGCTGGTTTAAATCATATCTATCAGATCTCAGTTTGTATATGTAAATGATGTGGCCTCGGTGAGCACGGGTGTTCAAAATGGGGTACCACAGGGCTCCGTCCTTGGTCCAATTTTGTTCACCCTTTATATGCTTCCGTTATATTATCCGCAATATTATCAGGAAACACTCAATAAAATTTCATTTCTACGCCGATGATACCCAGCTATATATATCGATCAAGCCAGATGAAACCAACCAGGTGGCTAAACTTCAAGCGTGTCTTAAAGACATAAAAACCTGGATGACCTGCAACTTCCTGATGCTGAACTCGAACAAGACTGAGGTTATTTTGCTTGGCCCAGAGCCACTGAGAAATCAATTATCTAATGATATTGTTTCTCTTGATGGCATTGCACTGGCGTCAACCACCATCGTGAGGAACCTGGGAGTTGTCTTTGATCAAGACTTGTCCTTCGGTTCCCACGTGAAACAGATCTCAAGGACTGCCTTCTTCCACCTACGCAACATTGCAAAGATCAGGCACATCCTGTCTCGAAGGGATGCAGAAACATTGATCCACGCATTTGTTACTTCAAGACTGGACTACTGTAACTCTGTATTATCGGGCTGCTCTGCTGGGTCTCTCAGGTCTCTACAGTTGATACAGAATGCTGCAGCCCGTGTGCTAGCGAGAGTTAAGAGGAGAGATCACATTACTCCTGTATTAGCTGATCTCCACTGGCTTCCTGTAAGACAGAGAATCATATTTAAGGTCCTTCTTCTTACCTACAAAGCCTTAACTGGTGATGCACCATCATATCTTAGGGAGCTTATAGCACCATATTGTCCCACCAGAGAGCTGCGCTCAATGAATGAGGGGCTACTTGTGGTTCCTAGAGTCTTAAAAAGTAGGATGGGGGCCAGAGCCTTCAGCTATCAAGCTCCCTTTCTGTGGAACCAGCTTCCACTTTCAGTCCGGGGGGCAGACACAGTCACCTCATTTAAGAGTAGACTTAAGACTTTTCTCTTTGACAGTACTTTTTTAGGGCTGGCTCAGGTCGGACCTGGTCCAGCCCCTAGATATGCTGCCATAGGCCTAGACTGCTGGGGAACATTTTAGGATACAATGAGCTCCTCTCTCCTGTTCTCTCTCTCCTCCTCTTCCCCTCCTCAGGTGCTCCTGGGGTGCTCCTATGGACTTATATTGCCAGGGAGCATCTTAGGGAAACACCGAGGGATTTATATCTTCTTCTCCCTCTCATTTTCTCCTCTCTATACTTCTAGATAAATGAATGTCTCTTTAATGCTCATTACTAACTCTACTTCCTCTCGGGAGCCTCTGTGCTTCCTCTCCTCAAGCGTCCATGGATCGTGGCTGTCTGAAGCCGGTCCTGTTCCCTTCCATGGCGGCCCTGCTGATGCCCTTCATCTTCACCTCCGTCTGCTGTCGTGGATCATAGTCATCTGGGTCGTGGCCATGCCTACTACTCATGAATAATTTCTGTGACATCCATTGAATGTGCTGTAACTCTGTTATGTTGATTCTGTACACATGACATCTATTGCTTCTGTCCATCCGGGGAGAGGGATCCTCCTCTGTTGCTCTCCCTCAGGTTTCTTCCCCTTGTTTTCTAGAGGGAGTTTTTCCTGATCCGATGTGAGGTTCCGGGACAGGGATGTCGTATGTGTACAGATTGTAAAGCCCTCAGAGGCAAATTTGTATTTGTGATTTTGGGCTATACAAAATAAACTGAATTGAATTGAATTGAAAAAAATAAACGTTTCTTAAAGGTTACATTTCTGTCTAAAATCCTGAGGAGCTAAACGCTAGCATACGTTAGCTACTGCATATTGACACGCTTTAGTTTTTAATGGTTGTGACAGTAAATCAAATAAAGGGTTCTGAAAGAGAAAGATCTTTTAGGAATCCTCCAGCGGTCGTAAACGGTATGACAGACGACCATGTCGACTAACGGGAGACACTCAGCTTATTAGACGGAAAAGGTACATTTATTAATAACCTAAGACAAGTTAAACTGCAATACATCAACTCATCAGACCTCGTCCTCCGGAGCCGGATCTTGGTCTCAGCTGCCAGGGGATCCAGCCGCCTGCCCCCCTTACAGCGGCAGCCTCGTGGTCCTGAGATCACCTTTATTTATAAGACCTTCTTACTTCCTGTCAGAGTTCCTGCTCACACTTCATTGTGAAATATGTGAATATTTGACATGATTTGCACTCCGTACATTTGGTGCATCTCGTGTCATCCCAAGCAGACTGGTGTATGGACAGCTGGACGCAGCCACCACGGCTTCAGCTTTAAAGCCTCAACTTTCTCTCACTCTTGTGTTTTTGGCCACAGCCATCTTGTTTTGTTCAAGACCAAAAGGGGAGGAGTTTAAGGGACTTCCCATAAGGAAGCACATCTCCTGAAGACGTTGAGAAACGAGGCCTCGCTGGAGACGCAACAGTAATTAACAATCCAAGTGTTGCTGGAATGAAATGAGATGTTCAGCATCACAATACGTGTTTGAGTTAACCAGCGACAACTACAATTACACAAATAAGAAAAACCACAATTATGTTACAAGTTACAATTATATGAGCGCACAACATTGCAGACTGTAGGAAGACAAGAGAAAGAGGAAGGAGAGTTTGTTGTGTATAAATAAAGCAGTGTTGTTATCATTATGGCTGTGATTCCCAGTGGGACCATCCCTGCTACTTTTAGGTAAATCATCATCATCATCACGCTCAAAGCCTGGACCAAAGCTTATCATTATGTTCTCATGCTCTGATGAGCCTCGGTCCTGGAAGCAGAAGAAGAAAAGGAGACGTTTCTGTGCTCAAAGCTTTTGTGACGTCGACCGGGGACGGAGAGATAGAAAGAGAATAAAAGAAGAATGATATAGAGAGAGAGTGACGTGATATGAATGTTCTGTGCAACCAACGCTGCCCTTAAAGCTGCATTCTCTCTGGTTGTATAGAAGTCTATGCTTCATGTGTTAAAGCTGCATTCTCTCTCCTGACCACCAGGGGGTGGCTCCTCTGATTGTATAGAAGTCTATGCTTCATGTGTTAAAGCTGCATTCTCTCTCCTGACCACCAGGGGGCGACTCCTCTGGTTGTATAGAAGTCTATGCTTCATGTGTTAAAGCTGCATTCTCTCTCCTGACCACCAGGGGGCGACTCCTCTGGTTGTATAGAAGTCTATGCTTCATGTGTTAAAGCTGCATTCTCTCTCCTGACCACCAGGGGGCGACTCCTCTGGTTGTATAGAAGTCTATGCTTCATGTGTTAAAGCTGCATTCTCTCTTTCTGTTCACTGTAAATGATTGAACGTACCATGAACCAGCGATGTCTTCCAGAGAGAGGGAGTGCCGGTTAGTTCATCTTTTCATTATGGAGTAATGAAAGTCACCAAAGCACCACAATTGGACTTTTAATCAGAGGAAATCTCTCCTGGTTCCCTCAGACGCTCCTCCCTCTCCCTCTTTTCTCTTCGTCTTAAACTCTTTTCCATTCTCTGATCCAATTCACTTTGCACCCCCCCCCCCCCCCCATCCTCTCCCTTATTGTAATTCTGCACCACACCCCCGCTCTCCATTTACATTTCTGTGATGATGACAGCGCATGTCCAGTGTGCCACATCAGGTCAAGGCAAAAAATAAAAAGCTTCTGAGAGAGAGAGAGAGAGAGAAAGAATCTCAATTAATGGGAGGGAACGCCGGGATGGACAGGAAGAGCAAAATTGGGAATTAGTGGCGGACTCAGTGGAGGAGTGGAAGCAAATCAGATTTCATGACCTCACGCGTATCAGAGCAGAGCAGAGAAGATTAGCTGAGCGGGCGAGCAACGGGCAGAGTGTGTGAGGCGACTGCTCAAGAAGATGCAATTTTTTTTATTTTGGTAATTTCCATTTCCGCGCGAGGTATCAAGGGAGGCCCTTAATAACCTTTATTTATCTTGGGGAGGCTTTTGCTTGAGCATTATTGCCTCATTTACCCCCCTCCCCCTCCCTCCACCCCCCACCCTCATTCACATTCCTGTGGTGACATCATCACATACACACCATGGCTACATACATATTCACCTCTGATGCTCTTTTCTGACACTTTGTTTCTTTTTGGAGGAATCGTTGCTACAAAGTGTCGATGCACCATTCTAGCCTCGCTCCAGCTGGACATGCATATACAGTGTGTGTGTGTGTGTGTGTGTGTGTGTGTGTGTGGACAGAGCTGTATATACCTGCAGAGATATTCACTGTTCAGACAGTCTGCCTCCAGAGATAGAAGGCATTACTCTTGTTGTGGAGTCTCCAGCTCGTCCTCAGCCTGGGCACACGGAGGCGGCCGAGGCATCGGGGCGCACAGCCAGGGAGCTGCGCGCCAGGCGACGGGAGCGAGCAGGGCGCGAGCTGGCGCACACCGGAAGCTAATTAGCGTGGGTCGCAGCTGAGAGACATCAGCAGTTTTGACGGGGATAAAGGCAGGAGAACGGAGGGCGTCAGACGTGGGTTCGTGCTTGAAGGTGAGGCTACGTACCAGGCTAGCCTAGAGTGGAATTGCAAACGTTGAAGTGACGGAGGAGAAGAGACTACGTCATCGTGAGTCACGCTGCCAACTAAGGAGGTAGACGTGTGAACTGTGGATTAATGAACTTTCACTGTCAGTTTTTGAGACAGCTGTTTTTTGTTGTGTTTGGATTATTCACGTTTTGGTTTTTTGGGAATAAACAACGCCAGCTTACTGGCTAAACTGAACCTTGGCTGTGTCTTGCAATTGAGGTCTGAAGGCAACACGTAACAACTCTTCAGCTGCAGCTCCCACTCTAATGAACACACACACACACACACACACACACACACACACACACACACACAAATCACTTAGAGTGCAATGAAAAACTACTAAGACTACTCTGCATCCCTTTTACAAAATACACATCCTTAACGTACATGTGCATGCTCAGTACTGACGTCTATCTCTCTCTCTATCGCTCTCTCTCTCTCTCTCTCACACACACACACAAACCCTGTTGGGCATGTAAAAAAGAAGAAGGTGTAAAATCCGGTCTTTCCCGTGAAGTGCTGGTCTGAAGGTTTTGCAGGATCTTTACACCGGGGTCTATTTCCAACATTTTGCTGAATTCAGGGTAAACTTCATATTTCTGAAAAGGGTTTTCTTATTTTTTGTGTTTTGTCTTCTTTTCCCCAAACAGAAAGAGTCAGAACACGAAGAGGAACAACTGCATCAAGGTTTTCAGAAAGAGATGTTGTTGCTCTCGACGGGGCAAGGAGCATGCTAACGCAGTAGCACAAAGACTATGAAGGCTAACGTGGTAGCACAAATGCTGCGAAGGCTAACACAGTAGCATTAATGCTATGTTCTCCTGGCTGACGGACAGCTGTCACACGCTGCTCTCTGATTGGCTGCTGCCTCACATTTGCTGCCGGTGAGCTTTTGTCACATTAAGCTCACCTTTTGTTCAATTCAACCGGCCTCCCTGGTCCTGCATCTGGGTCACCTGTGTGTGTGTGTGTGTGTGTGTGTGTGTGTGTGTGTGTGTGTGTGTGTGTGTGTGTGTGTGTGTGTGTGCGTGTGTGTGTGCGTGCGGGTGTGCGTGTGCGTGTGTGTGTGCGGGTGTGTGTGTGTGTGAGAAAGAGTTTTTTCATCAAATTGCAGCCCTTTACTTTTCATGGCCGTCATTGTGGAGGCTGATGGGAGTTCACTGAGAAAAGGTTCTGAAGAACAGCAATTTAGAAAATGGAGAAACCTTTAACGAGTAAAGAGGTCACATGACGTGAACAAATATATGTTGTTTCTGTTAAAATTATATTAAAACCAACCCTGACATTCCCTCACTCTCAGTCTAGTCCTAGTCCTCTATAGACCTTAGTGTAGTCCTGGTCCTCTATAGACCTCAGTGTAGTCCTGGTCCTCTATAGACCAGATGACATCATGCAGGTTCACCAGAACCTCCTTGAGCTCAGACTGGAGGTAAGAACCAGAACCAGGACTTAAAAGGGCAGACTGTCAGACCCTGCTGCAGTAAAATTAGAGGTTTTCTAAAGGGATCCTGGTCCTCAGAGACACTACCACTTTAGTCCACAGGGGGCACCAGAACCAACACTACCACTTTAGTCCACAGGGGGCACCAGAACCAACACTACCACTTTAGTCCACAGGGGGCACCAGAACCAACACTACCACTTTAGTCCACAGGGGGCACCAGAACCAACACTACCTCTTTAGTCCACAGGGGGCACCAGAACCAACACTACCACTTTAGTCCACAGGGGGCACCAGAACCAACACTACCACTTTAGTCCACAGGGGGCTTCAGAACCAACACTACCACTTTAGTCCACAGGGGGCACCAGAACCAACACTACCACTTTAGTCCACATGGGGCACCAGAACCAACACTACCACTTTAGTCCACAGGGGGCACCAGATGAAGTTCCTCGTGGGAGCTTGTTTGTGCCTCTTGGCGACGATGAATAATCAAAAGAGTCAAACCACAGACCCTCCTGAAAGTACTTTATACTTCCCATAATTACACCTGAAATAAAACTTCTCCTCTCTCTGAAACACTTAAAAACAAATTATGCAATAATCATTATTAATGAACGTCCTAATAATCCAGCTGATGGGCTTTAGATGGCTCTTCCACTGCTCCTCTCGTCGCTAACGCAGAGACAAGCTGTTGATACTTTGGGGCGAATCTGACAAGATGATGTACCGCCCACCAGACTAAGTTTGTAGGACGCTATGTTACCGTCCCTCGGGGAGTATTTTTAATAAGCTATAAGTAATTGGTTTCCGCTGCGCCTCCCGGAACACCTGGGACCGGTTAGCGGACGGGAAACATGACTGGCATGTTCTACACGTCAGGCGAGGACACGCAAGCATGGCCCACGTACACACACATTAACATACGACTGTGTGTGTGTTTACGGATATGTAAAGCACTGAATACACACACACACACATTCACATGCAGAGTCGAGGGAGGAAATGCATTCACTTAGCTGTGAAATGCTTCCCACTGTGATTATTAATTACATTCTCCTTCCCATGCCACCTGTGTGTGTGTTTGTGTGTGTGTGTGTGTGTGTGCGTGTGTGTGTGTGTGTTAGAACTCTCCATCACATCCGTCTTGCAGCCATGCCGTAAAGCATATTCTGCCTCCTCTCCTTCTTTTTTCCTCCTCTCCATCCATTCCCCCCCCCCCCCCCCCCCTTCGTCGCACTGTATCATCTTCCTCATCTTCCTCATTAGCTCTCTTCATCACTCTTTCTGTCAGCCTCCGTCTCAGAAAAGTAACGATCCGACTTCTCGGCGCGCGGCGGGGAGGACGAGCACCGGCAGGCAGCGTTGATAATTAAGGACGTAAACGAGAAGGAGAAAAGAGACATTAAGCTTTGCTACATTTAAAAAAAGGATACCAGGAGAGAGAGGATGAAGAAAGAGGAAGAGGAGAAGAGACAGAGTGGCGAAAGTGAAGATACAAAGTTCCCATTACCATATTTTACAAAATTGTTGAATAGTGACTTTTCAAAATAAGTATTCTCAAGAAAACTTTCCGCTCATTACACACAGAGTGTATTTTCAAAATAAAAGCCTGTGTTCACAGGAAACATACCGTTTCCTCTCGTCACATTTATATGTTTTTTTTATTTTTTTATTTTTCATTTCATTACATTTATACAGTGTCTTTTCAAAATAAATCTCCAGCTTAGGTTTAGTATGTGTTTGGCAAAATAACTTTCATTAATGGGCTGGTTGGTGTTCCCTGGCATTCATTACCCATAATGCACGGTCTTCTGGATATCCGACCGCGGTGTTTGTTGCCTTTTCTTTGATTTGATTCTTTGAGGTTTTGTTTCCTATTTCACTATTGATCCTGTCCAGTAGTTTCCTGTGAAGCCGTAAGTCCCGCCTCCAAACCGCCATCAGCTGTGATCGCGTCCCGGCAGCCGGAGGACAGAAGAACCGGGTCCAGGGGGTCGACACTCGTTTTGCATTAGCCAACGGGAACACAAAACAGACACACAAAGGCCCGACATGTGTTTGCAGATGTTGACGCCTCAGCGCACGAAGCCGCATCACAATGAGGCCTCCGTTCCTCTCTCCTTCTTCTGGGCTGCCTGACGGCCATCTGTCCATCAAAGCTCTCGCCATCCGTAAGTCTGGACACTTGTTTCCTCTCAGATTTACCTTCACCGCTCACTTTGTGTTTTCTTTCCTCAGATGAGCAACACACCATTAAAGGCCGAGCCGCATGTTTGATGCCCAAAAGCACTGCCCGTCCAGAAGAGCTGACTCTGCGTTCCAGAGGAGAGGAGAGGAGAGGAGAGGAGAGAGGAGAGGAGAGGTTTTTTGGTTTTAAAAATTCCTTTATTCCACTATTACAGTGAAAACAGAAACCACTCTAAAACATCACTTAAAGACAAACAAACAAATAATACTCAAACAAACAAACAAACAAAACTCCACAGAACAAGGACAACAATCAGTAGTTCAGCACCAGCTCTCCACCATCACCAACTGTGCATAAACAGCTCCCCGTAGTCCATCTACCCCTGAAAGCCTGTATATTGTCCATTGCCGTGTAATATGCGTGTTCTAGCCTGAGTCGGGCTTTCGCCAGTCCCTTCATGACTTGCACCGGGTCCTCACAACCAGAACCCCCGGCCCGATTCTTACGCGTCAGCCAGATGGCTAGTTTGGCAGAACCGGACAAAAAGTTCACCAGCGTCTGGACAGCCTTCTTTTTCGCGGAATATTTTGGCCCGAAAATGAATAAATACAAAGAAAAACTCTCTCCAAAACCCTGAAACCACACTTTCAAAAATTCAAACAGTGCTGAGAGCCGAGGACACTGAGCAAACAAGTGCTCCAGGGTCTCCGCCTGACCACAGAAATAGCATTCCTCCCCAATGAGAGGGTCCAGGTGTGCCCGGTATCTATTTGTGGCTACTGCCCCGTGCACAACCCTCCATTGGAGGTCTGCTTCTCAACGGGCATTTTGTACAAGCACCTCCAGCTGCCCCTCGGGGAAAAACCTGGGCCAAAGTACTCGGTCCAACTCGACTCCTTCAACCCTGCCAGAGAGCGCAAGTTCAAAACTTTTACGCAGATTTCGTAAATTGCCTTTTTCCCCGCTGCCTGAAAACTGTCCAGGTGAGGGGTCGTGAAAGTCAGCAGCTGATTTCCCCCCTCCTGCCAGTCCCCCACCGCTGGGGCGATGAGCAGAGTGGGGGGGTGTAATCACTTTCCTCATCCCACCGGCCAGACAGAGCATGGCGTCCTGCAACTGCTCTCAGATGTTTCGGCAGGGCGGCCCAGACCTCCTTCACTATCCTGTCAGTCAACCTGACAGATGCGATGTTGATGCTCTGCCTGAAGGCGACCACGGCTGATGCCGTTGATGACATCCTCACCAAATGTCCCAGTTTGGTGCAGCCGACTTCTCTTAGCCGCGTTCGCAGGCTGGCAGACTGCAGCGTTTGAGTCCTTATGAACCTGTTGAAGAACAGAGGTTCCTCCAGCAACCACACGCCTGGAGCCTCGTTGGGTTCGCGTGAGATGTTAAATACTTGCCAGGCCTGCAGGACAGAACTGTAGAACAACGTCAGTCCAGCCAAGTCCACTTCCTCAGGTTGTAGGAGAAAGAGCTGTTTGTCGTATCCCAGCCGCCCAGCCCTCCTCAGCAGCAGTCGAGCAGTGTCCATCCAGCTGGGGCCGTAGTCATAAAGCAGCCTCTGTGCAGTCCGCAGTCTGAAAGAGAGGACCCTGGACTGGATATCAATGAGGCCCTGCCCCCCCTCTGCCACAGGCAGATAGAGAGCCGCTGCACGAATCCAATGCCGGCCAGACCAGAAGAAGTCCACAACACACCTCTGTACTGCTGCTATGAGGCCTCCTGGTGGTCTCAGCGCGATGAGTCTGTGCCACAGAGTCGAGGCAACCAAGTTGTTAGCAACCAGGACTCTCCCCCTAAAGGACAGCTGGGGCAGTAACCATCTCCACTTAGAGAAACGGACACACACCTTCCCCTCAACTCCCTCCCAGTTCTTTTTCTGATAGTCCTCAGAACCCAAGAACACACCCAGCACCTTCAATCCCTCTTTTCCCCACTGAAGACCTCCGGGCAGGTGAGGCACCACCTGCTGCATCCACCGTCCTACCAATAAGGCCTCCGATTTCTCCCAATTCACCCGTGCTGAAGAGGCATTCTCATAGAGTGACAAGGTATCCTGCAGCAACCCAATATCACCCTGATGCCTGATGAAAATGTTTACATCATCAGCATATGCTGACACAGTGAGAGGACGACAAAGACTAGAGGACCCTGGCAGTGACAGACCACTGAGCCGACTCCTCAACCTGCATAACAAGGGTTCAAAGGCAAGGCTGTAAAGCTGCCCTGAAATAGGACAACCCTGCCTTATCCCCCGTCATACAGGGATCGGTCGGCCCAGCCCAGCCCCCATTTTCACCATACATTCTGCGCCGCTGTACAACAAACCCACCCAAGCTAGAAACCCTTCACCAAACCCAAAAGCCCTAAGTGAAGAAAACAGATAGGAGTGGTCCACCCTGTCAAAGGCCTTTTCCTGATCCAGGGAGACAATGCCAACATCTACATCGTGAAATTTACACACATCCAGCACATCACGAATAAGAAAAATATTGTCCATGATTGTTCGACCCAGGATACAATATGTCTGGTCACTATTTACAATTGATCCCAAGTAGTCTCTGAGTCTGTTGGACAAGGCTCTAGAGAGCACCTTGTAGTCCGTGCAAAGCAGGGCCACTGGTCTCCAGTTCTTGAGGAGAGCCAAATCGCCTTTCTTAGGCAGCAAGGAGAGTACTGCTCGTTTGCAGGAAACAGGAAGCGATCCTGTCCTAAAGCATTCCATCAGGACACCATGGAAGTCAGGACCGATGGTATTCCAGAAACATTTCACAAAGTCCGTGGAAAGGCCATCGATTCCTGGAGTTCTTCCCGAGGTCATCTGGCCCACCGCAACCGTCAGCTCCTCCAGCGTCAGCTCCCCGTCCAGCGCAGCCCTCTCCTCTGGGCTGAGACGTGGAAGCCCCTCCAGGAGCTCCTTACGGCTCTCTTGGCAGCATTGTTCTTCCCCAAACAGCGTGGTGTAAAAATCCATGGCATGGGTCCTCATCTCCTTTTGGTCCGTGGTTACCCTGCCTCCTGGGAGCTTCAGACAGGTAATTTGTTTCCTCTGTGCAGTTGACCTCTCCAAATTGAAAAAGAACGAGGTTGGGCCATCCATATCTTTCACCTGGAGAAACCGAGCCCTAACCAGAGCTCCCTTCGCTCTCTCCTGTAGGAAAGAGCTCAACTCTGTCCTCTTGTCCCTTAATAGCTGGCCCACTCTGGGATCTGGCACTCTCTGCAAACTTTCCTCAATGTCCTTTATGTTAGCTTCGAGGTCTTTAACTGCAGACTTTATAACTGCGGTGGCGTTTGCGGTGTACTGCTGGCAGAACACACGTATCTGTGCCTTACCAACCTCCCACCATTGCTTCAGAGAGCTGAAACGAGCTTTTTCAGCTTGCCACTGCTGCCAAAGAACCTCAAAACCCTGACAAAAAGTGCTGTCGTGCATAAGTGTGTTATTAAAATGCCAGTAGGAGTTAACCCTTACACCTGGGGAGGTTATCAAAACTAAACTGACGAGATGGTGATCGGTAAACCCAACCGGACTGATGGTGCAATTTTTTATACTGGAGCTGAGGCAGTCCGAGATGTAAATCCTGTCCAGCCTAGCTGCACTAACCCTGTCATCACTCACCCTCACCCAAGTGTACTGCCTAGCTTGCGGATGTTTCACTCGCCAGGTGTCCAACATATGTAATTGAGTGAAATATTAACAAAACAATACACTGAGCCCTCTATATCTACCCTCACCACCAGCAGGCGACCCTTCACCACCTCCTTGACCATCAGGACTTTCGCATTCACTGCTTTCTTAATTAGCACGGCTACTCCAGCACTGAGGTTGGTGCAGTGGCTCAGGGTGCATGAGCCCTCCCACCATAACCCCCAGTCGACCTCATCCAAAGGAATGGTATGGGTCTCCTGCAACAAGAGGACGTCCAACTTTTTCTGATTTATGACTTCCATTAATGATGCTCTTTTGAGCCTATCCCTCCCACCATTGATGTTTAAAGACCCTAGATGTAAGTGCTGCATTGCAAGGTCAGAGGAGAGAAGGAGACAGGACAAGACCAGTAGTAAGCAGCCAATAGAGTAATCCGTGTTGCACATGATCATCTTTCCTTGGTCGTAACCTTTTTACCCTGTTTGCCTTTCTTTCCCTTCCTCAGAATTGTGAGGTGTTTTTTCAAGCGGAAACGTTTCCGTTCGTCCAACAGATCATAACCCACCTCTCTGTTCACCGCCCCAACAGACCGAATGAACTTTTCAATATCATCAAAGTGATCACTCACATTTACAGTTTTGTTGAAAGTTTCATCCAAAAATGTGTTGATCTCCTCTAACGAATACCGATCAGCACCTTTAAGGCCTGTTCCCACATAGGATGAAGCCTCTGATCCACTCCCATAATCCATGTCCTCTGCTCCAGTAGACAGCTGGCTGTTGGACACCTCTCCTTCACCCTGCTCCTCCTCTACGGCTCTGTTGCTAGCTCCCCCTACAGAAACTGCTGCTGCCTCCTCACAGCCTAACTGTGGTACTGCTTCAGGACCACAAGCACTGAGGTTCTGAACCACAGAAACCTCCTGGCTGCAAGACTGGCCCTGATCCTCCTTATTGACCCTGTTAACTTCAGAACCGGCACAGCTAACCGCACCCACATCCCGACCCATGAGACCAGCCCTGTCCACAGGACCAGCCGCGTCCACGGGACCAGCAGCGTCCACGGGACCAGCAGCGTCCACGGGACCAGCAGCGTCCACGGGACCAGCAGCGTCCACGGGACCAGCAGCATCCACGGGACCAGCCATGTCCTCAGAACCAGCAGCGTCCACGGGACCAACAGTGTCCACGGGACCAACAGCATCCACGAGACCAGCCATGTCCACAGAACCAGCCATGTCCACAGGACCAGCAGTGTCCACGGGACCAGCAGCGTCCACGGGACCAGCAGCGTCCACGGGACCAGCCCCGAGGACAGCCGCGGGCCCACCGACGGGACCGGCTGCGCCCGCGGAGCGCGCCGCGAAGAGCGCCGCGTCCACGGCGCAAGCCTCCGTAATACCCTCATCCACAGCGAGCTTCTCCACCCTCTTCTGCTGCATTCGCGGGCATGCAAAGCGTCTGAGGGACAGGACGTGTCTCAGCTTGGGGTCTTTACAACCCAGACTCACAGCTTTGAACCCGCTAGCAAACTTTCCAAACCTGCGCAGCTCTTTCTCCAGCAGGTCGTTAGGAATAAAAGGCGGAACACCGGAGACGGTGATCTCCTACCGCCAGCAGCACCTCCTCCACCGACACGCTGCTGTCAGGGGGAACCAGCCGGACTCCCTGCCGGATTGACGGCCGCGACGTCTCCGAGGACGCCATGGCCCCAAACACACCGGTAAAGCTCTCTCTCTCTTACCTGATCATGTGCGTAAAGAGGAACAGAAGAACCAAAGCAGTGACAAACCAATAATCCAAACTCCGCGCCAGAACTCACATCCACCACTCACACGCTCACCACGCACACTCACACGCAACCGGAAACGGAAACGGGGAGAGGAGAGGAGAGGAGAGGAGAGGAGAGGAGAGGAGGAGAGAGAGGAGAGGAGATAAGAGGGGAGGAGAGGAGAGGAGAGAAGAGGGGAGGAGAGGATAGTGAAGAAGAATAAGAAAAGTGAGCGAGGAGGAGAAACACGTCAAAGAAGACGAAGGGAGCGAAGGTGAAATTGGAGAGTGAACAAAGGATGGCGAGGGAGGGGAGGGAGGGAGAGCAAGGACATTAGTTGAAGAAAGGGGAGATGGAGAGAAGAGGGGAAAGAAGGAAGGAAGGAAGGAAGGAAGGGGGGAGTCATGAGTTGAGGAGAAAGAGAAATAACAGCAGGGAAAGCACCAGTGAAAGGGTGAGCGAGAGGAGTGGGGGAGGAGAGGGAGGGAGGGAGGGCAAGAGAGAGAGAGAGAGACAACACAAAGGATGAAGAGAATGAATGGAGGGATGGAAGCAGCAGCTTAGAGATTAGCATGACTATTAACTGCTGTCTGACTGCGGTGCTCATTAAAGTCCACTGCAGAGACTCCTGCTTCCCTTTGCTGCTGCAGTGTGTGTGTGTGTGTGTGTGTGTGTGTGTGTGTGTGTGTGTGTGTGTGTGTGTGTGTGTGTGTGTGCGTGTATATGTGTGTCTGTGTGTGTGTGTGTGTGTGTGGCTTGTCTTTTTTGCATTCGTGCACACCCATGCATGCATCACACGTGTTGAGGAGCGGTGGCCCTGTGAAAGGCCCTCGTGCCTCATGATGTGTGGCAGAGCGGTCTGGAGGTGGAGGTGGAGGAGCTTCAGTGGGATGGGCTTCAGTGGGAGGAGCTTCAGTGGGAGGGGCTTCAGGCCAGCTGAGATATGGTGTCAAAGACTAGCAGACATGGTGGGCAAGGTGACACCAGGTGCCGACGGGGCGAGCTTCCAGGCTGGCGACTGCAGCATGGGTGGTCCAGGGTTGTGTCTATATGTGTGTGTGTGTGTGTTTAGGAGAGAATACAATATTTCAATATATAAACGCACACAGACCATAAAGCAGGGGATGCTTTAGGGCGGGGCTACAAGGTGATTGACAGGTCGACACCAGAGACGTATACGGAGTTTTCACGTCACTCCTCCTCTGTCCTTATATGGTCACTTCCTGTTCACTGAACTCAAAATCAGTCCGCAAACCATCAATAACAAATCCATTTATTTTCACTCTGAGGTGTCGACCAATCATGAACCACCAGGAACATCTGAATATATTACACACACACACACACACACACACTTAACACCATTCAAACACAACATTATCAAAAATGATTTTTAATTTCCATAAGCTTTGTTTTCACTATTGACGTTGCAGGAGGGTGCGCTCCAGTGCTCCTACAGACGTCCAAGTGTCCTTACGTGAGTCAATGAAGTGCATATGAACAAACACATTATTGACATAGCGTGTATCATAATGCTGCAGCCGCATCTCGTGCCTCCTCCACTGGTATGAGAATGTCTCACATCACATCACATCATATCATATCATACATTGTGTGCAGTTTGATTGCTTCAAGCTCTGTTTGCTGCCACTGCTACTGTAGTTCTAATAATACCCGCCTTCCTGCTCCGGAGCAGCCAGCCGGGCGACATATTAGGGCAGGGCCGAGCAGGCCGAGCAGGCCGAGCGCTCCTGACTGGCAGATAGACAGCTGCTGGCTGCATAGGTCAGGTTACGGATGAGCAGCACGACATAAGAGATGTAAAAATAAACAGGGAGAGAGTAACAAAGAAGGGGAGGGGGGGGGCTGATAAGGAGAGGGAGGCGAACGGAGAGAGAGGTAGAGGAAGACGTATGATGAGGTAGAGGAAGATGTATAAAGAGATAGAGGAAGATGTATAAAGAGGTAGAGGAAGATGTCTAAAGAGGTAGAGGAAGATGTATAAAGAGGTAGAGGAAGACGTATAAAGAGATAGAGGAAGACGTATAGCGAAGTAGAGGAAGAGGTATAAAGAGATAGAAGAAGAGGTATAAAGAGGTAGAGGAAGATGTATAAAGAGATAAAGGAAGATGTATAAAGAGGTAGATGAAGAGGTATAAAGAGGTAGAGGAAGATGTATAAAGAGGTAGAGGAAGATGTATAAAGAGGTAGAGGAAGATGTATAAAACGGTAGAGGAAGACGTATAAAGAGGTAGAGGAAGATGTATAATGAGGTAGAGGAAGATGTATAAAGATATAGATGAAGACGTATAAAGAGGTAGAGGAAGATGTATAAAGAGGAAGAGGTATAAAGAGGTAGCGGAAGATGCATAAAGAGGTAGAGGAAGAGGTATAAAGAGATAGAAGAAGAGGTATAAAGAGGTAGAGGAAGACGTATAAAGAGATAGAAGAAGACGTATAAAGAGATAGAAGAAGAGGTATAAAGAGGTAGAGGAAGATGTATGATGAGGTAGAGGAAGATGTATAAAGAGATAAAGGAAGACATATAAAGAGATAGAAGAAGATGTATAAAGAGGTAGAGGAAGATGTATGATGAGGTATAGGAAGATGCCTTAATGAGGTAGAGGAAGATGTATAAAGATATAGAGGAAGACGTATAAAGAGGTAGATGAAGATGTATAAAGAGGTAGATGAAGGCGTATAAAGAGGTAGAGGAAGACGTATGATGAGGTAGATGAAGATGTATAAAGAGATAAAGGAAGACGTATAAAGAGATAGAAGAAGAGGTATAAATAGGTAGAGGAATATGTATGATGAGGTAGAGGAATATGTATAATGAGGTAGATGAATATGTATAAAGAGGTAGAGGAAGACGTATAAAGAGGCAGAGGAAGACATATAAAGAGGTAGAGGAAAACGTATAAAGAGGTAGAGGAAGATGAATATAGAGGTAGAGGAAGACATATAAAGAGGTAGAGGAAGACATATAAAGAGGTAGAGGAAGACATATAGAGAGGTAGCGGAAGTAGTCAATTTAAAGGATATGAAAATAGTTCCTTAACTGTATTATTTTATTTAATATACTTTTGCAAAAGCATTCCTCTTCTTTTCACCACTGGATCGTGTTTCTGTTTATAGCTTCCTGACTGGATCCAGTGTAATGTGACAGATGTGTGTTTATGTTGTAAATATAGTTTCAACAGTCTTCCACCCTCCAGACCCAATGAGGCCTTTGCAGAGTGATTTTAAGGGAAAGGATTTATATCAACACACAGAACACATGGACTGGATCCTCATGGTGCTCTGCAAATGTCTCACGAGTTACTAGATGTGTGTTTTACCCCCAATGAATCAGATGTCACACATCAGTTGTACTTCATCCATTAGGAGTTTCTGTAAATGTTCTTGCGACCGATGGTTCTTCGTAAAGCACACGCATGTTTCCAGGTCTGGTTTACAAATGTGTCCGTCTTCAAATAACGGCCCACTATCTATGTGGAGTTAGTTTATTTACCCAAACTTGGAGCAATCACCTGGTACGTCCGGGCACGTGGCCCCTCGGGGCTGAGGGGGAGCGATAAGGTGTGTAAACGTATATGTGTGTGTGTGTGTGTGTGGGTTGTGTCAACTTGTCGGTATGCTGAGAATGTTTGCATAGATATGCAGCAGCTCATAGCAATTTACAGGAGAAAGCCCACATTTACAATCCGGTGCACCTCGCCGGCGTGCTGTAGTGTTCCTATAGACGTGCAGCACGAGGTAGACGTTTGATAGATAGGGAAGGAATTCACAGTCGACTCCCACTTGGGAAAGAGACAGCCCAACTATTGTCAGTCCTATTGATGAGCTGTCTGATGAGCTCACTGGAATATTCTCCCGCTGCCAGCAGGCTACATAGAAAACGCAGCATTCCACCTGTCAGGAGCAGTTACAAACACTCAGTATTGACTCTCAGACCCTTTGTCTCCTTTAGGGGTGCCAGCGTAAGATAGTCTGCCAACATCCAGAGTTGTATTTTTTAAAATAGGCCTTGTCTGTTGCCTCCCTATTGTACTTTCCTGCCTTTGTGTTGTTGCTGCTCTGCAGCAGCCACGTGTATCGTGTCCATTGGCCTCAGTAAAGACCGTCGATCCGAGTCCTGGAGGACCATCGTGACATTCAGGTTGTTTGTGCCGTCACGACTATGCGTGTCATTACATCTGTTGTGTTTCCATGTTTCAACACGGACCGTGTATTCAATGTTTCTGTGTCTAAGTGACTAATGGGGACAACTTTTCTTTTATGGGGCCAGTATTGAGGGGGAGTGTCACTAAACAGGCTGTGGAGGGAGGGGTTACTGAAGGGGTCTCCTAGGTACCTGTCGAGGGGCCCAAAGGTCAGGGCCCCTGGCCTCCAGCTACAGCAACGCTCTCAAAGGGACAAACGTCAACCAGGAACAAGCTCAAAACGACAACACAGAAACAAAAGAGACACAGAAAGACAAAAAAACTAAAGAGCTGCAAAGAGACCACGAAGAGACACACAATAACTACAAAGAGACTCAAAATGACTACAAAGATGCACGAAACAGCTACAAAAAGATTCAACATGACCACAAAGAGATACAAAAAGACTACAAAGGGACTCAAAACCACTAAAAAGAGACACAACGTGACCACATGGAGACTCAAAAAGACAACAAAGAGTTAAGTGATGACTACAAAGAAAACAACAAACTACAACGAGATGCAAAACGACGACACAAAGAGGCAAACGAGTGACCTTTCTGCCGTTGGATCAAACTGTTTCTCTAAACGTTTCCGAGCCAGCGAGCCGACATTCACGCCCACTCCACTCTGTGATTGGTCCACTGGGCGGAGCCAGGGCGTGAACTCCTCCCCCATGCGTCCTTTCTCCTAATTGTTCACGCAACCATTTCAGATCCAAGCGACATTACATCCTCCAACAAAAGAAAAACAGGAATCGCAGCGAGGCGCCTGATTTATGCTGCAACCATGCAGTCGCTTTAGTCCAAGAACTGATAAATGTTCTCCGGTGATGAAACTGAATCCACAACCTTGAAACAGGAAGCAACTTCCCCAACGAGATTGAAAATGTTCTGCCTCATCCCGGTTGAGGGGAGCGGCGCTGACCCGACGGCACTCGGCATCAATCTGAATCAAAGGAGGCGATGGAGTCTGCAGCACCACGCCGCCTGATTGGACCGCCGGAAAGATGGGAGACACGGATGATAATTGGAGAGTGGATGAAAAGGAAGGAGAGAGAGAGAGACAGAGAGAGATAGAGAGAGGGAGGGAGGGAGAGAGAGAGAAAGAGAGAGAGAGAGAAAGAGAGAGAGAGAGGGAGAGAGAGAGAGACACGTACCGGCCGAGAGGTCGAGATGAGCGAGGGAGTAACGGAGAGTTCCACAATGTGATAGAAATCGAGGAGAGGAAGATGCTTTCTGGCCGTGAAGCTGAAGGTAATTGAGCACAACTGCCTGTTATTCTATGAAAGAAGCCTCCTCTTCCTCCTCCTCCCTCCTCTTCCTCCTCCTCCCTCCTCTTTCTCCTCTTCCCTCCTCTTTCTCCTCTTACCCCTCTTCCTCCTCTTCCTCCTCTTCCTCCTCTTCCTCCGGTCGCCGTGGCCCTCACCCCACACACACATATACAGTCAGGTCCATAAATATTTGGACATTGACACATTTTTCATTATTTTGGCTCTGTACACCACAACAATGGAGTTGTAATGAAAAAATCAAGATGTGCTTTAAGTGCAGACTTTCAGCTTTAATTTGAGGGTATTTACATCCAAATCAGGTGAACGGTGTAGGAATTACAACAAATTCAAATGTGGCCACCCTCTTTTTAAGGGACCAAAAGTAATTGGACAATTGGCTGATCAGCTGTTTCAAGGTCAGGTGTGTGTAATTCCCTCGATATTTCATTTACAAGGAGTAGATAAAAGGGTCTTGGGTTCATTTCAGGTGTGGTATTTGTGTTTGGAATCTGTTGCGGTCAACTTTCAATATGAAGTCCAAAGAGCTGTCACTATCAGTGAAGCAAGCCATCATTAGGCTGAAAAATCAAAACAAAACCATCAGAGAGATAGCAGACACATTAGGTGTGGCCAAATCAACTGTTTGGTACATTCTTAAGAAGAAAGAACGCACTGGTGAGCTCAGCTACACCAAAAGACCTGGAAGACCACAGAAGACAACTGTGGTGGATGACAGAAGAATCATTTCCCTGCTGAAGAAAAACCCCTTCACAACAGTTGGCCAGATCAAGAACACTCTCCAGGAGGCAGGTGTATCTGTGTCAAAGTCGACAATCAAGAGAAGACTTCACCAGAGTAAATACAGAGGGTTCACCACAAGATGTAAACCATTGGTGAGCCTCAAAAACAGGAAGACCAGATTAGAGTTTGCCAAAAAACATCTAAAAGAGCCTGTACAGTTCTGGAAGAACATCCTATGGACAGATGAGACGAAGATAAACTTGTACCAGAATGATGGGAAGAGAAGAGTATGGAGAAGGAAAGGAACTGCTCATGATCCAAAGCATACCACCTCATCAGTGAAGCATGGTGGAGGTAGTGTTATGGCGTGGGCATGTATGGCTGCCAATGGAACTGGTTCCCTCGTATTTATTGATGATGTGACTGCTGACAAAAGTAGCAGGATGAATTCGGAAGTGTTTCGGGCAATATTATCTGCTCATATTCAGCCAAATGCTTCAGAACTCATTGGACGGCGCTTCACAGTGCAGATGGACAATGACCCGAAGCATACTGCGAAAGCAACCAAGGAGTTTTTTAAGGCAAAGAAGTGGAATGTTCTGCAATGGCCAAGTCAATCACCTGACCTGAATCCAATTGAGCATGCATTTCACTTGCTGAAGACAAAACTGAAGGGAAAATGCCCCAAGAACCAGCAGGAACTGAAGACGGTTGCAGTAGAGGCCTGGCAGAGCATCACCAGGGACGAAACCCAGCGTCTGGTGATGTCTATGGAATCCAGACTTCAGGCTGTCATTGACTGCAAAGGATTTTCAACAAAGTATTAAAAGTGACAATTAGATTTATGATTATATTAATTTGTCCAATTACTTTTGGTCCCTTAAAAAGAGGGTGGCCACATTTTAATTTGTTGTAATTCCTACACCGTTCACCGGATTTGGATGTAAATACCCTCAAATTAAAGCTGAAAGTCTGCACTTAAAGCACATCTTGATTTTTTCATTTCAACTCCATTGTTGTGGTGTACAGAGCCAAAATAATGGAAAATGTGTCAATGTCCAAATATTTATGGACCTGACTGTATATATATGCAGCTTTAACATATGAAGCATAGACTTCTATACAACCAGAGGAGTCGCCCCCTGGTGGTCAGTAGAGATAATGCAGCTTTAACATATGAAGCATAGACTTCTATACAACCAGAGGAGTCACCCCCTGGTGGTCAGGAGAGAGAATGCAGCTTTAACACATGAAGCATAGACTTCTATACAACCAGAGGAGTCGCCCCCGGTGGTCAGTAGAGATAATGCAGCTTTAACACATGAAGCATAGACTTCTATACAACCAGAGGAGTTGCGCCCTGGTGGTCAGGAGAGAGAATGCAGCTTTAACACATGAAGCATAGACTTCTATACAACCAGAGGAGTCTGAGCATTGTCTCTCTCATTTGCATGTTTTTCTTTTTAAATCACCGCTATGATTAATAACCTCTCCTGTATCTGTTACTACAGCTGGGCGAGCAGCCCACACTCCCATTCGTTTCTTGATATATGACACATGACGTGTTACAGAGACCGAATGTTTGCTCTGTCGGAGAAATTGTCGCCACACTTTGATGACAGCTGAAACCTTTTGTTTAATTAACGAGATAATTTAAATTATTTCATCTTCTTATTCATCACAAGCTCTCAGCTCTTGATAGCGAGCGCCATGATCCCTAAACGTAAGTCACCTCACTTAAAGTTAGGGTTAAGGTATGGTTCAGAATCAGAATCAGAATCAGAATCAGAACCATTTATTGCCATGTATGCTTACACATACAAGGAATTTGTCCTGGCGGGAAGGTGCATACATTTAACATTTAACAATACACATTTAACAGTTAACGCAGTGCAATAAATGAGGATGAATGGATGAATGAATATCTACATTGAGACAGCAGCATAACAAAATACCAAAAGTAAGATAAAGTGCATGGAATGTGCATGAGTGTAAGTGTTGTGTGAAAGTGGCAAGTGCAATGCCCAGGTGTCAAGTGTATTCAAGTCAAGTATAAGTATAAGGCTATGTGCAGGGGAGTGTCCGGTGGGAATTGTCTGGGGGTGACAGAGTCATTAGAGTCAGTGGGGGACCCGGGCTCTGTTGATGAGCCCGACGGCAGACGGGAAGAAACTGTTTTTGTGGCGTGAGGTCTTGGTCCTGATGGACCGCATCCTCCTGCCAGAGGGGAGGGACACCAACAGTTTGTGTCCAGGGTGAGAGGGATCAGCTACAATCTTCCTCGCCCGCTTCAGGGTCCTTGAAGCAAACAAGTCCTGGAGGGACGGCAGATTGCAGCCAATCACCCTCTCGGCAGAGCGAATGATGCGCTGCAGCCTGGCCTTGTCCTTGGCAGTGGCTGCAGCGTACCAGACGGTGATGGAGGAACAGAGGATGGACTCGATGATGGCAGTGTAGAAGTGCACCATCATTGTCTTTGGCAGGTTGAGTTTCCTCAGCTGCCTCAGGAAGAACATCCTCTGCTGCGCCTTCTTGGCGATGGAGCTGGTGTTTAGTTCCCACTTGAGGTCCTGGGTAATGATGGAGCCCAGGAAGCGGAAGGACTCCACAGCTTTGACGGGGGAGTCACACAGGGTGAGAGGGGCTGGTGGGGCTGAGATCTTTCTGAAGTCCACAACCATCTCCACTGTCTTCAGAGCGTTGAGCTCCAGGTTGTTTTGGCTGCACCAGGTCACCAGGTGGTCAGTCTCCCGCCTGTAGGCGGACTCGTCCCCACCAGAGATGAGTCCAATGAGGGTGGTGTCATCCGCAAACTTCAGGAGCTTGACGGACTGGTGACTGGAGGTGCAGCTGTTGGTGTACAGGGAGAAGAGCAGAGGGGAAAGAACGCAGCCTTGGGGGGAACCGGTGCTGATGGACCGAGAGGCTGAGACGTGTTTCCCCAGCCTCACGTGCTGCTTCCTGTCAGACAGGAAGTCTGTGATCCACTTGCAGGTGGAGTCGGGCACGTGCAGCTGGGAGAGCTTGTCCTGCAGCAGAGACGGGATGATGGTGTTGAAGGCAGAGCTGAAGTCCACAAACAGGATCCTGGCGTAGGTTCCTGGGGTGTCCAGGTGCTGGAGGATGGAGTGGAGGGCCATGTTGACTGCATCGTCCACAGACCTGTTGGCTCTGTAGGCGAACTGCAGGGGATCCAGGAGTGGGTCGGTGAGGGTTTTGAGGTGGGTTTTGAGGTTATGGTTACAACTCTGTGTGTGTGTGTGTGTGTGTGTGTGTGTGTGTGTGTGTGTGTGTGTGTGTGTGTGTGTGTGTGTGTGTGTATGTGTTTGTGTGTGTATAAGCCATTTTGTTTGTTGACATGCAACAACTCTGAAGTCCACATATTTAAAATGAAGAATAATTCCTCCAGGAAGTGGATTAATGAATGGAGTATGAATGAACACATGAATCTACACTTCCATCTTCTGCTGCAGAAACTGTAACGTTGAAACGTTCCCAACCCATCTGTTGTATTTCAACATTTCTTTTACGATGAGACAAATCTTTGAATGAAAAGATTGATTAGAGAGCAGATGATGTGGATGAGTATGAAACGTATATTTTATACACCATAAGCCACGTATTGAAACTTAAAAATGTTCAGCAGCGTCGTGCTGCAGTCAGACTGATGAACAACAATAATCATCTTTGCTGGATTCATACAAAAAAGAAAAGTTGGTGAAAACGTTTCTGGATAACTTTTCTCAGTTTTTCCACAAAATGTTGAAGAGAACCAGGCGGCTTGATGACAGCAGCATCACATTGCCAAGCTTCAATCAACCATATTTTAAGCCCCGCCCCCTGCCGCTAGTCCGCCAAGCTGTCGGAGCTGCGTTACCCGGAGCCACAGTGGTGAGTCCATCACTCTCTCTTGTAGCTCAGTTTTTGGTCTCCTCCACAGCTTTTTTCAGCTTTTTACAGCTTTCTCGCTCTGTGAGCAGTGAGAATGAACGTTGAAGTTTTGAGCTGCAAGTCACAATGAAGACGAGTGGAAATGATAGTTCTTCACTTTTCACATTGTTATTTCATATAATGTTATTTAAAAAATATTGAGTATAGCTTCTTAGCGGTTTACTGACAAAACTCCTTTTTTTTACATTGCTGAATAAATTATAAATATTACTGAATATAATGTAGTTGTCTCCAACAAACTTATCTGTCAGGGGAGAAAACGATGGGCCAATATCCTGGATATGAAGGACAAGATATCGAAGAGTAAACAAACTTGTAAACCCATCCGACTCCGTCAGTGGAAAACTCAGAAGTCTTAACTGTCAAATGTGTTGTTGTTTCTTTCTGAGCTCGTGTGAAACAAAGCCATGAAATACCGCATAACTAAAGAGATGGTGGGCAGATGGGTATGGGAAGAAAAAAGGTATTGAGGGGGAGGGTGTAAATAAACATAATGACCACTGATGTTGTTGGTTACACAACTCTAAAAAGGGTCTTCAGCTATTTCCATCTCTGGTGGGCTGCTGCAGATATGCAAATGTGTCTTCTCCTCCCCTGCCGAGGCTTAAGAATGCAAATAAAACAGAAGCGGCATATGTTCTGATTTAAATATGCAAGACTAATGAGCCTGCAGGAGCTAATCACCATGGCACGAGGGCAGGAAGCGGAGCGCCGGTCCACCAAGTCAAGCCCAACTTTTGGCCTTTCCCTCTTCGGGTAGCAACCAGTGATGGAGCTGCTGACCTTTGACCCCTCCCCCTACACACTAACCTTCTACAGGGCGCTGCATGTTGCGTGTTTGCTTTCCCGTGACTGCCGGTGGACTACGATCCTCCCGTTGGTCCACTTAATTCCCAAACAAAGTCTCCCACGGGTGGACTGCTCATCAGCGCTCGGCGGTCCCGAGAGGGAGACCAAGGAAAACAAGACGGAGCACCGAAGGAAAACAAGACGGAGCGCCTTTTTTCTTTTTCTGCGGCGGTGAAACAACTTGTTTGGTGTTTTCCTGACCTTGTAGTTCACTTTGTACTTTAGCATCCAGCACAGAGAGCAAACAAATAAATAATGATTTATGTGTAAATAAACAGATTTAATTAGTCCCTCTCCATCCAGTAGATGTGTTTAAATCTGCATTAAATATTAATGTGCAACGTGTTTATAGCAGGAACGGCGGCAGTGTAACAGTCTGCATTTATCTATAAATTAATATCAGTGATTTCTGCACTTGTTGTTGTTTGTTGTTCACAGTTGTGTCGATGGGAAGCAGGACACGTGTGTTGATGAAAGATGTCGGATGACAGAGGATCATCCATCCTCTGTCAACCAACATCTTTTAGCCAAAATGGAGTTTAATGTTTTATCCTTATTATGACCATAATTTACTAAATGAACATCATGCTGTATTGAAGAAGACTTGAAACTAGAGATTGAGACACAAACTCATGTTTACAATGTTTACTGAGGGAATACATCAAGAGAGAAGTAGTCATTTATATAGACTTCTATACAACCAGAGGAGTCGCCCCCTGGTGGTCAGGAGAGAGAATGCAGCTTTAACACATGAAGCATAGACTTCTATACAACCAGAGGAGTCGCCCCCTGATGGTCAGGAGAGAGAATGCAGCTTTAAGACATGAAGCATAGACTTCTATACAACCAGAGGAGTCGCCCCCTGGTGGTCAGGAGAGAGAATGCAGCTTTAACACATGAAGCATAGACTTCTATACAACCAGAGGAGTCTGAGCGTTGTCTCGCTCCTTTGCATGTTATGTTCTTGTCTGTACTGGTCTGGCTCACATCACATCCCGTCCACAGTCACAGCTTCTCTTGTGTAAAACATCCTCACATTAAAGAACTGCGATTGTTCCTCGTTCCTGCGACACAATAGAAACACGGGTTCCTCAGAAGCTCCGACCACGTCTCATGTGGGCGTGGCCACATCCTTCTCAATGTCTGCTGATGGTTATCTATCACTGCCGGATGCCAAGTCATGAATCAGCTGCATCCGGATGATTTATGTGGGTTAAATCCACAGTGTCCATTTCTCAAATCTTCAGCAGAAATCAATGTCCTCCCAACGCTCCGACTCTCACTCTGGTGTTGTGGAATGCGGGAAAAAATAAATTCGGGTGGACAAAGAGCTGAAGCGCCGTCTAAAGAATGAAGACAAAAGGCACTGTGGGGGCAGCCCAGCCAATCGATGGACATCTGAATGTGTCAGTGAGTTATTTTCTCTGCTCTCTGTTTGACTTTAGATCTTCATCCCATCGTGTCCTGTTCAACTCTGTTGGCCGTTACCCAGCATTCCTCTCTAAAAATAGCAGGGAACCACCTCCGAGTGCCCTCTGCCCACTCACTTCACTCGATATGAGATACGAGGCTCCGACAGACAAAGAGCAGTTTATTTATGAGCAATAATAAATATCCAGGACCAAACACCTCAGCTGGCTCACCGAGAGGCTGCGGATGAAAGCACGCCGTTGGTTTGAAGCCTTTTTAAGAAGGAATTCATCCACGTGGTCCAGAAGCAGCAGGTGGTCACTGAGGCCGAGTGGAGGAACCGATCCAGATGAACCGATGGGCTTCCAGCCTGGGTTTGAAGAGATAAGATATGCCACAATACTCATCGGCCGATCATGTGACCGCTGTCAAGCGTTTTAGAGGTTCTCTGTCATCTTTTGGCAAAATTCACATCCAGTGGAAAACATCCGATCTGAGACTGTGACAGGTTTCCAGGTTTTCAGGTTTCAGGTTTCAGGTTTCCAGGTTTCAGGTTTCCAGGTTTCAGGTTTCCAGGTTTCAGGTTTCCAGGTTTCCAGGTTTCAGGTTTCCAGGTTTTCAGGTTTTCAGGCCTGCTCGGCTTCACAGGAGCTCCATGTTTCTGTTTTTTATCAAACAATGTCACCTCAAAGCGACCAGAAGAAGGAAAGTGAACGTCCTCTCTCTCATCGTCCTCCAGACATCGATTACAGATCAGACTGAGTGGCTGTCTGATAAAAACTGAATATGATCCACTCAGACTGTGAGATCCACGGCTGAGAAGAACTGAACCATCAGCTGTGAACCAAGACCTGAACCTCAACAGTCCAGCTCTCACACATGGAGCGTCACCTCTATACAAGGGCCTCTCCAGGAGGTAGAGGGTACACCTAGTACTAGTACTAAGATAAGATAAAATAATCCTTTATTAGTCCCGCAGTGGGGTAATTACAGGATTACAGCAGCATTGATCACTAGTACTTGTACTTGTACTGCTCCTCCTGCTCTTCACAGTGTTCACAGCTTCCCACTAGACGTCTATGGGAAGACTGAAGACATCGACAGCGCCGTAACTAACGGGCTGTTGATCTGCTTCCAGACGCAGCAGATGCTTGTCTGCTCTTCAGTGAAAGCAGGCGGTAAATCCAACAGAAGAAGAGAGGAATGTTGAGGCCTTTTCTTTTTGAAGGGGAGACAGATCCTTTCTTTATTGTCTGGTCATGTTGCCAAACAGAGGAAGAAGCTCTGGATTCCTCAAAGAGACTCGATCATAAACACAACAGAGATGTTACCAGTTGGACGGACAGTTTATTGTTTTAATGGATGTGAACGCCGACATGAGCGCCGCCTACTCTCCTCCCACGTAATGTCTTCTGAGCATTAATATTAAAATGTGCGTTGTAATCTTTCTCGGAACAGGATATGCTAAAACAGGACGGTTTTGATATGGACATTTCTGTTTGACGATCCATATTTCATTACTCAGCCATGCTTTGAACAATGGCTATAATGTGAAATGTGATTTTAATCCAGATTTAACTCTTAAACATATAATTCTAGTACAGACCACGGAGGTAATTCGTTCCCAGCTGCATGGAGATGTTTCAGCACACCTCGTGCCTTTAATTTCCATCCTGATTCATGAGCTGCAGAAACAAAAGAAAGGCAACAACCCACACAGACCTCTGAATAACTGAATGTACAATAGGCAGAAGTACATTAACGTGATTACTTGGACAAATGCATTGTGTTTGCATTTGCTCCCGGCTGGTTCCCAGAGTCGTGCGGTTTAATAGGCTCCTCCCTCACCTCACTGGGGGAGGGGCCACAGAGCGCCGCTGTCACCGCTTTTCATCTGTTTGGTATCTGGACACCCTGAAGAGGGCGATAAGGACGGTGACCCTCTGGAAACGACAAGATGTGACTCTGTTCACAGGAGAAGGATTGTAGACAACAGAGAGAGAACGATAGCATGAAGGAAGAGAGAGAAGAAGAGAGAAGACAAGATAGAAGAAGAGAGAGAGAAGAAGAGAGAAGAAGAGAGAGAGAAGACAAGATAGAGAAGAGAGATGAGAGAGAAGAGAGAAGAAGAGAGAGAAGAGAGAGAAGAAGAGAGAGAGAGAGAAGAGAGAGAAGAGAGAGAAGAAGAGAGAAGAGAGAGAAGAAGAGAGAAGAAGACGGTGTTAAATGAATAAGGAGGCAAAGAGTAGCTTAGAGAGAAAAGATATCTTAAGATGAAAATTACATGAAAAGCAAACGGATGTATCTGGACATGAATAATGTGAACATGACTTTGAGGCACAAAAGCTTGAAATTGAACAACCTATTGCCGTTTGGTTTTATGAATATATTGATGAGAGTTCAAGGAGCTGGGATCATTTCAGCAGTTCTACGGCCTCCACCCGGCTCTCAACCTGGAGGCGGAGCCAGCGGCTTTCAGCTAACAGCGTAAACAGCACTATCAGTGCTAGCAGCGCTAAGAGTGCTACCAGCGCTAACAGTGCTAACAGCACTAAAAGTGCTACCAGCACTAACAGTGCTACCAGTGCAAACAGTGCTACCAGTGCTAACAATGCTAACAGCCTAACAGTGAAAACAGTGCTAACAGTGCAAACAGTGCTACCAGCACTAACAGTGCTAACGGCGCAAACAGTGCTAACACTGCTATAAATGCTAACAGTGCTAATAGCCCTAACAGTGCAAACAATGCTACCAGCACTAATGGTGCTAACAATGCTAACAGTGCTAACAATGCTAACAGCCCTGACAGTGCTAACAGCGCAAACAACAAAAAAAGTGCTGACAAATCTCCACGTGTAGCCTGTTTGTTTGCATATTCTATACATTTCCGTGAGATCAGACAAGCATCTGATTGGCCTGTAAAATGACCAGTATGTAAAGACCAGTATGTAGATCACACTTTAACACTATTATATATTTATATATAAATCACACAATAAAGAACTTATCGACGTGTTTTGTATCTCTTTCTTAACGTCATGGTTTTAGTAAGACCTCGTCATGTTATTTAATAATTATCTTTTTAACCACTTCTTTGAGACCTTTTCCTTTAACTTGTAAAAGTACACCCTTTCCCACTCGTCACACAGAACTCGTGTTGAGCAGCTTCTGTTTCTGACCCTGACTCCAGGGAGAAGGCGTGGAGTGTTATTTTTCCCCTGAAGGGTGTCGTCTAAGTGGGAGGAAGACATGCAGGAAGGTTAATAAAGAAGAACCCATAAATCAGATGAAAGAAGAGCTCCGAGAGATTGAAAGATAACAACCAATAGATGAGGGAGAGATAGATGAAATTAAATGAAGGAAGAAGTAAAGTAAAAGTGCACCAGGCCAGAGACAGCTGGTCCTGTGATGGGCTCGAGCCTTGACCAAATACAGCAGCTGTAAAACAATAAACAAGTGCAAAGGAAGGGAGGAGGGAGGGAGGGAGGGAGGGGAAGGAATTAAGATGAGTCCATTGCTAAATATAGGCACAGATAATGGGAGGGCAAGGAGGGAGCGAGGAGGCCACAGAAGGAGGCAGGAAAGGAAGCCGACGCCTTCAAAAGCAATGTCTTCAGTACGTTCAGTGGGAGGAGGGAGGAGGCGGGAGGAGGGAGGAGGAGGGAGGACAGGGGGGAGGACAACACCTCAGGGTGCTATTCTGCCAGTTAGTTCAGAGTGAGTGCCCTCGTAAAGAGGCCGACGGGCCGGAGGCCGTTTACGGCTCCGGCTTCTGTCCAGAGACAGATGTTTTACTGGATGGACCTGCAGGAGGACGGAGGAAGAGAAGAAGAGGGAGGGAAGGCCACGTTCACGAGGCTGGTAAAAAGGAGTTGATGGAGACAGAAACATGGGGGTTATGGGAGCCATCTTAAACAAGAACACTCTTTTTATTATTATTCTGAGAGTCTTTCATGACTTTCATGGCACTTTGAAAAGTTTTGCTTTTAATAACTCTGAAGAGCTGACAAAGTCCAAAAAACGAAACATTTTATTATACATGTTGCGGGGCAGCCGTTAGTGCTACACAGCCCACAGGCTCTACTTTCCCTTGTAGTTAATACTCAGGCTCTGTGATATTAATACACTCTGAATAAACAAGCAGCAGCTGATTGGCTGCTGCCGGCCTCATGGCGGGTACCACGGTTCCTCCTCTGGGACCACGAGCCACGGTGGAGCTAGAGTTCATCCTCGGGGCACCACGGATGACCGGTAAACCCTTATCCATCCCACCGCTCCGCCCCTTTTCTTCTTCTGCTGCTCGTGTCCCATCTGCTGAGGTGAGAAGCCCAGTGGTTCGGTGTTAATGGGGTTTTATTTATTTATGGGCTCGACCCCAATAACCCATCAGGGCTCACACCTGAAGGCCGGCGGGTGTCGGCCCTCACCGCCGCTGTAACGGACGCTTAGGACTCACACGTGGCCGTCTGCAAAGAAAGAAATGGTTTTTTTTGGTTGTGTTGCCGATGTTTGAGGAAATAGACACAAAAAGACGGCGTGAGTCTGTAGCTCGTTCCTGTTTTCTGTCAAGCACACAAAATCACACAAATTATTAATTTGTGTGCTGAAATGGTGAAAAAAGAAAAACCAGCTCCCCTGATACCTGCCAGATGCCGTTAAGCTCACTTCCAGGTTTATGACCCCCCCCCACCCCCTCCACACAGAAGCACTACAGCCACTTATTTCCTCGTTCTCCGCTGGGCCACAGGGCCTCTTTGGCCCCGCAGGCACTTAAATGCACTCAATATCCACACATCAGTGGTGAGTCAAGTTTAATAAAACGCTCTTTAATAAAAAATTAAATTAAAAGAACTCATCTACATTCATCTTGTGTTTTGCAGTCAGTGAATCGCGATCGTAAGAAGAGCGTGACCTCGTGTGAGGATGTAGAGAAGTGAAGCGAGCTTCTCTTCAATGAACGGCATCAAACACACGAGCTCTCACACCCCAACGCTCTCTTTGTGTGCCGACCACGAGTTGTGTTCTCTCTGTTGTTCTGAAACACACACACACACTCTCACAGACACACACACACACACACCCCTCCCCCGGGCAGAATGTGTGTGTTTCATGCAGCGACCTGCAGTAAGTGTCTGCTGGTCGGCCTCGTCTCAACATTCCTTATTAATGAGCCGCGACCACGAATCCCCAACACCTAATGTACAGACGATGGAGGGGTTACGGGGGGGGGCTAAGAGGCGAAGGGAGGATGAGATAAAGCTCATAAAGGAGAGGAGGGTCGAGGCGAACCCGAACGTTCTCTTTTACCTGCAGACTCTTCGTCCCCGCGGGTTGCAAAAAGCTTTTTTCTCGGCGTTGTATGTCGTCACGCCGCTGAGGGGATTACAACGAGAAGGTTCAACACTAACAGGTGTGAAGAAGGTGTTGGAGACGCGGATAGTTAGCTTTCCCTTTGATATCGGATGAGCTGAGCCGGGCAGGGTCTGAGTGAAATGATGCCAAAGGATTTACACGGAGAGAGAGAATAGACAAAAGAAAAGAATAAAGGAAAGAGACGATAATCTGCCACCAATCAGCTGGATGTTAAAAGATTTTACTCGAGAGGAGTCCATTGTTTCTTCTAGTAAAGCTCATTTAAATCTGCACGGGCAACAGAAGATGATGACCCTCGACCCTACGTTACCATGGACAGGAAACAGGCAGAGCAACAAACAGGAAACAGGCAGAGGAACAAACAGGAAACAGGCAGAGCAACAAACAGGAAACAGACAGAGCAACAAACAGGAAACAGACAGAGGAACAAACAGGAAACAGGCAAAGGAACAAACAGGAAACAGGCAGAGGAACAAACAGGAAACAGGCAAAGGAACAAACAGGAAACAGGCAGAGGAACAAACAGGAAACAGGCAAAGGAACAAACAGGAAACAGACAGAGGAACAAACAGGAAACAGGCAGAGCAACAAACAGGAAACAGGCAAAGGAACAAACAGGAAACAGGCAGAGCAACAAACAGGAAACAGGCAGAGCAACAAACAGGAAACAGACAGAGCAACAAACAGGAAACAGACATTACATTACATTACATGTCATTTAGCTGACGCTTTTATCCAAAGCGACTTACAATAAGTGCATTCTACGGTTACAAACAAGAATCAGAACAACAAGAATCAAGAAGGTACAATTTCATCAATAAAGTTCAACTACAAAGTGCTATCAGTAAGAGCCATTTCAGTGCTACTAAAGTGCTACATCCTTTATTCAAGGTATAGTCGGAAAAGATATGTTTTTAGTTTGAGATGGAAGATGTAGAGACTTTCTGATGTTCTGATGTCAATGGGGAGCTCATTCCACCATCGAGGAGCCAGGACAGAGAACAGTCGAGACTTTGTGGAGTGTTTAGCTCTCAGTGACGGAGCTACAAGCCGATTGGCAGAAGCCGAGCGGACCGCACGAGATGGGGTGTAAGGTTTTACCATGTCCTGGATGTAGACTGGACCAGATCTGTTCGTAGCACGGTACGCCAGTACCAATGTTTTGAAGCGGATGCGGGCGGCCACCGGTAACCAGTGAAGGTCGCGGAGGAGGGGAGTAGTGTGGGTGAATTTCAGGAGGTTGAAGACCAGTCGAGCTGCTGCATTCTGGATGAGCTGCAAAGGTCGGATGGCACCAGCAGGTAGACCCGCCAGGAGGGAGTTACAGTAGTCTAGACGCGAGATGACCAGAGCCTGGACGAGAACCTGTGCTGCCTTCTGGGTGAGAAGTGGACGTATTCTCCTGATGTTGCGCAGCATGAACCTACAGGAACGAGTTGTTGCGGTAATGTTGGCAGTCAGGGAGAGTTGACTGTCCAGGGTCACACCGAGGTTCCTGGCAGTCGGGGTCGGGGTCAAGACTGAGTTGTTGAAAGTAATCGTCAGGTCGTGAGTGGGGGAAACTTTCCCTGGAAGGAGAAGTAATTCCGTCTTGTCGGGGTTAATCTTCAGGTGGTGTGTGGACATCCATTGTGAAATGTCAGTCAGACAGGCAGAGATTCGTGCTGCTACCTGTGTTTCCGATTTGGGAAACGAGAGAATCAGTTGGGTGTCATCAGCATAGCTATGATAGGAAAAGCCATGCGAGCGAATGACGGAGCCAAGAGAGTTGGTGTACAGGGAGAAGAGGGAGAGGACCCAGGACGGAGCCTTGAGGGACCCCAGTAGTGAGAGGACCCAGGACGGAGCCTTGAGGGACCCTAGTAGTGAGAGGACCCAGGACGGAGCCTTGAGGGACCCCAGTAGTGAGAGGACAAGACTCAGACACAGATCCTCTCCAGGTTACCCGGTAGGTCCGATCGCTGAGGCAGGAAGAGAGGAGGGAGAGTGCAGTGCCTGAGATACCCAGGTCCTGGAGGGAGGAGATAAGGATCTGGTGGTTCACTGTGTCAAAGGCAGCAGAAAGGTCCAGAAGGATAAGGACAGAGGAGAGAGAGGCTTCTCTCGCAGTGTGAAGCTGCTCAGAGACAGCAAGGAGGGCAGTCTCTGTTGAGTGGCCTGCCTTGAATCCAGACTGGTGAGGGTCCAGAAGGTTGTTCTGATGGAGGAAGGAGGAGACTTGGTTAAAGATAGCTCGCTCCAGGGTTTTGGAAAGAAAGGGAAGGAGAGAGACAGGTCTGTAGTTGTTGACTTCTGATGGGTTGAGAGTGGGTTTCTTCAGGAGAGGGTTAACTCTTGCCTCCTTCAGAGAGTTAGGGAAACAACCAGTTGAGAGGGAGGTGTTAATAAGATGGGTGAGAAAGGGAAGAAGGTCAGGAGCAATAGACTGGAGGATGTGAGATGGGATGGGGTCAAGGGGGCAGGTGGTTGGGCGGGCAGAGGTTACCAAGGTAAGAACTTGGTTGGGGGACAGAGGGGTGAAAGAGGAAAGCGAAGGGGAGGCGGATAATGTTAATGGAGATGTAGTTATGGGCGGGGGTTCAGTGAATGAGGAGCGTATGTCATCTATCTTTTTTGTAAAGAAGTCGACAAAGTGGCTTGGTAGAAGGGTGGAGGGAGGAGGAGGAGAGGGGGGGTCAAGGAGGTTGGAAAAAATGGAGAAGAGTTTTTTGGGGTTAGAGAAAGAATATTCAATTCTGGATTGGTAGAACAGGCTTTTGGCTGCAGAGATAGAGGCAGAGAAGGAGGCGAGAAGAGAGTGATAGGCGTGCAGGTCGTCTGCGTGTTTGGATTTTCGCCATTTCCTTTCTGATGCTCGCAAAGTGGCTCTCTGGGCACGGACCGGGTCTGACAACCACGGAGCTGGAGGGGAGTTGAAGACCTTATGTATTGTAAGAGGACAGAGAGAATCAAGAGAGGAGGACAGAGTAGAGAGGAGAGTGTCTGTGGCAGAGTTAGGATGCATGAGGGAGAAAGAGTCAGTTGAAGGAAGGGCTGACAGAACAGACGAGGCCAGAGAGGAGGGAGAGAGAGGAGGGAGAGAGAGAGAGAGGGAGGGAGAGAGAGAGGGAGAGAGGAGAGAGAGGGAGAGAATGTTGCGACGGACAGGGGCAGAGTCTGTTGCTGTGGGAGGGTTGTCAGTTCCCAAGAGTGGGAGAGAGTAGGAGATAAAGAAGTGGTCGGAGACGTGAAGTGGAGTTACAGTGAGGTTGGATGTTGAGCAGTTTCTGGTGAAAATATAGTCAAGATGATTTCCAGCTTTGTGAGTCGGAGGTGAAGGACTGAGTGAGAGAGCAAAGGAAGACAGTAAGAGCACCAGGTCACATGACTTCTCGGTCTGGATGTTGAAGTCACCTAGAAGAATGAGAGGGGGGCCGTTTTCTGGGAAGTTTGATAGGAGGACGTCTAATTCTTCCAAGAAATCTCCCAGGGAACCAGGTGGACGGTAGAGAACAACAATGTTCAGTTGAACCGGATGGGTAACCGTCACAGCATGAAGCTCAAAAGTCAGTGGTGTAGGCAATGGAAGCGGGTAGAGAGAAAAACTCCATTTGGGGGAGATGAGTAGACCTGTACCACCACCCCGGCCAGTGGGCCTAGGTGTGTGGCTGAAGGAGAAGGCAGAGGAGAGAGCAGCAGGGGTAGATGTGTTGTCTGGTGTGATCCAGGTCTCAGTGAGAGCCAGGAAGTCCAGAGATTGCTTGATAGCAAAGCCAGAGATGAAGTCTGCCTTGCGGTTAGCTGACTGGCAGTTCCAGAGGCCTCCTGTGACGAGGTGTTGGGTTTGTGTGGAGCGGGTGGGATAAATAAACGAGGAAGGATTTTGATGCAAGTAAGAACGAGTCCGAGGTCTAAAGTATCTAGAGTTGATATGTACACGGGTATGGAAGGGAAGCACATTTTCACAGAGAAGTGTTAATGCTCAGCCGCCCCCGAAGACTCCAACGAAAGACTCCTTTGTCTTTATCCTCCGAGTCTTGACTCCAACGAAAGACTCCTTTGTCTTTATCCTCCGAGTCTTGACTCCAAAGAAAGACTCCTTTGTCTTTATCCTCCGAGTCTTGACTCCAAAGAAAGACTCCTTTATCTTTATCCTCCGAGTCTTGACTCCAACGAAAGACTCCTTTGTCTTTATCCTCCGAGTCTTGACTCCAAAGAAAGACTCCTTTGTCTTTATCCTCCGAGTCTTGACTCCAAAGAAAGACTCATTTGTCTTTATCCTCCGAGTCTTGACTCCAACGAAAGACTCCTTTGTCTTTATCCTCCGAGTCTTGACTCCAACGAAAGACTCCTTTGTCTTTATCCTCCGAGTCTTGACTCCAAAGAAAGACTCCTTTGTCTTTATCCTCCGAGTCTTGACTCCAAAGAAAGACTCCTTTGTCTTTATCCTCCGAGTCTTGACTCCAAAGAAAGACTCCTTTGTCTTTATCCTCCGAGTCTTGACTCCAAAGAAAGACTCCTTTGTCTTTATCCTCCGAGTCTTGACTCCAAAGAAAGACTCCTTTGTCTTTATCCTCCGAGTCTTGACTCCAAAGAAAGACTCCTTTGTCTTTATCCTCCGAGTCTTGACTCCAAAGAAAGACTCCTTTGTCTTTATCCTCCGAGTCTTGACTCCAACGAAAGACTCCTTTGTCTTTATCCTCCGAGTCTTGACTCCAAAGAAAGACTCCTTTGTCTTTATCCTCCGAGTCTTGACTCCAAAGAAAGACTCCTTTGTCTTTATCCTCCGAGTCTTGACTCCAACGAAAGACTCCTTTGTCTTTATCCTCCGAGTCTTGACTCCAAAGAAAGACTCCTTTGTCTTTATCCTCCGAGTCTTGACTCCAACGAAAGACTCCTCTGTCTTTATCCTCCGAGTCTTCATACGATGAGTCTTCACTGACGCTTCAATCCCACACCTGCTTCTATACCGGTGATAGCGATAATTATCTACAGCTGAGTTGACTATGCCCCAGGTCGTTAGTGAGATGGGCTCCAATCGAGAGTGCTCTGGCTCAGGACAATAGCAGGGTTTCCCTTTAATCAGTGAGGTGAGAGTTTCACAAGAACAGCTGCTTTTTGCCAAAAGTGAACAAGGACAGGATCTGTTTACCTTTAAAGTAGAAAGTAAAACTAGAGCCTAGTCCAGGCAGAGCAACAAACAGGAAACAGGCAGAGGAACAAACAGGAAACAGGCAGAGGAACAAACAGGAAACAGGCAGAGCAACAAACAGGAAACAGGCAGAGCAACGAACAGGAAACAGACAGAGGAACAAACAGGAAACAGGCAGAGCAACAAACAGGAAACAGACAGAGGAACAAACAGGAAACAGACAGAGGAACAAACAGGAAACAGACAGAGGAACAAACAGGAAACAGGCAGAGGAACAAACAGGAAACAGGCAGAGCAACAAACAGGAAACAGACAGAGCAACAAACAGGAAACAGGCAGAGCAACAAACAGGAAACAGACAGAGCAACAAACAGGAAACAGGCAGAGGAACAAACAGGAAACAGACAGAGCAACAAACAGGAAACAGACAGAGCAACAAACAGGAAACAGACAGAGCAACAAACAGGAAACAGACAGAGGAACAAACAGGAAACAGACAGAGCAACAAACAGGAAACAGACAGAGGAACAAACAGGAAACAGGCAGAGCAACAAACAGGAAACAGGCAGAGCAACAAACAGGAAACAGACAGAGGAACAAACAGCCTCCTCTTAACAAGCCTCCTCTTAACAAGGAGGCGGAGCTCCGCTAACGTTTTCCTCCGTTGCATCACTTCTGCACGAGGGAGGAAAGTAAAATGTCTCTGATTGTAGGGTTCTCTTTTCATAATGTACTTCTTTACAAATTTCTATAAATAACCTCAAGTATACCAGACATGTCTCGTATCCTCTCTCTCTCTCTCTCTCTCTCTCTCTCGCTCTCTCTCTCTCTCTCTCTCTCTCCCTCCCTCTCTCTCTCTCCCTCTCTCTCTCTCGTGTCAGTTCATTCTCTCCTGTCTGACAGGCTCTTTGCTATTTCATGTCTTCTTCTTGACTTGAGTCTTTGTCTCCGGCATTTCTTTCCCTCTCAGTCTGTGACAGCCCCCCTCCCCTCCTCCCTCTTCTGTCTCCCATGTGGGAGGAGGAGGGAGGAGAGGAGGAGAGGGGGAGGAGAGGAGGCAGAGAGGAGGAGGAGAGAAGGAGGAGGAGGAGAGGGGGAGGAGAGGAGGCAGAGAGGAGGAGGAGAAGAGGAGGAGAGGGGGAGGAGAGGAGGCAGAGAGGAGGAGAGAAGGAGGAGAGGAGGAGGAGAGGAGGAGGAGAGGAGGTGAGCGTTGCAATGATGATAATCATTTTTAAATATTTGCCTCACACTAAATTAGCGCTGCGAGTGACGATTAGTTAAACTTCAAAGGAGAAATTTAGTTTGTAGAACATATTGAATTTAATTAAAATGAGATTGAGACAGACAGATATGTATGTATATAGACATACAATGACATACATATAGACATACAATGACTTTTTTGACATACTATGACTTTTTTGACATACTATGACTTTTCATACTTTTTTGAAAAATCATATGTTTTTACTTTTTTTGACATACTATGACTTTTTTGACATACTATGACTTTTTTAACATACTATTACTTTTTTCATACATTTTTTGACAAATTATTTATATTTTTTTTACATACTATGACTTTTTTGACATACAATGACTTTTTTGACATACAATGACTTTTTTGACATACTATGACTTTTTTGACATACTATGACTTTTTTGACATACTATGACTTTTTTAACATACTATTACTTTTTTCATACATTTTTTGACAAATTATATATTTTTTTTACATACTATGACTTTTTTGACATACAATGACTTTTTTGACATACTATGACTTTTTTGACATACTATGACTTTTTGGCATACTATGACTTTTTTCATACTTTTTTTGACAAATTATATTCTTTTACTTTTTTGACATACTATGACTTTTTTACATACTATGACTTTTTTGACAAATTATATATATATTTTTTGACATACAATGACTTTTTTGACATATTATGACTTTTTTCATACTTTTCTTGACAAATGATAATTTTTGACTTTTTTGACATACTATGACTTTTTTGACATACTATGACTTTTTTGACATACAATGACTTTTTTGATATACTATGACTTTTTTCATACTTTTTTGGACAAATTATATATTTTTTTCTTTTTTGACATACTATGACTTTTTTGACATACTATGACTTTTCTCCTTCGCGAATCGCCACCTTAACGCGGTGAAGGAGTTTGAGTGGCTCAATGATCCTGGGAGCTATGTTGTCCGGGGCATCTGCCCCTGGTAGGGTCTCCCAAGGCAAACAGGTCTCGGGGGAGAGCCCAGACTAAGAGCGGTTCAAAAAACCCTGATGATAAGCAGCCCTAGGACTGAAGTTACCTCGCCCGGACCAGGGAAACCGGGGCACCCTCCCGGAGCCAGACCCGGGAGGCGAGCTCGTCGGCGAGCGTCTGGTGGCCGGGCTTTCGCCCATGGAGCCCGGTCGGGCTCAGCCCGAAGAAACATCATGGTGCAGCCACCCTGTGGACCCACCACCCGCAGGGACAGACATCGGGGTCGGGTGCTATGTAGACCGGGCGGCGGGCCGGGCAGGGGGCCTGGGCGAGCCGATCACCGGCGACATAGACTAGCTCTAGGGACGTGGAACGTCACCTCGCTAGCGGGGAAGGAGCCGGAGATGGTGAGGGAGGTGGAGCGTTACCAGCTAGATATAGTTGGGCTCACCTCCACGCACAGCGCTGGCTCTGGAACCAAACTCCTGGAGAAGAGTTGGACTTTGTTCTTTTCTGGAGTCGCCCAGGGTGAGAGGCGCCGGGCGGGAGTGGGGATACTCACGAGTCCCCGGCTGAGCGCCGCCGTGTTGGAGTTTTCCCCGGAGAACGAGAGGGTCGCCTCCCTGCGCCTACAAGTTGCGGGGAGTAAGGCTCTGACTGTTGTTTGTGCTTATGCACCAAACAGCATTTCGGAGTATCCGGCCTTCTTGGAGTTGGTGGGAGGGGTCCTGGAAAGGGCGCCGCCTGCCGACTCCATAGTTCTCCTGGGAGACTTCAACGCTCACGTGGGCGACGACAGAGAAACCTGGCGGGGGTGATTGGGAGGAACGGCTTGCCTGATCTGAACCCGAGCGGTGTTTCGTTGTTGGACTTCTGTGCTAGCCACAGTTTGTCCATAACAAACACCATGTTTGAACATAAGGTGGCTCATTAGTGTACCTGGTACCAGAACACCTTAGGCCGGAGATCAATGATCGACTTCGTAATCGTATCATCTGATCTGCGGCCGTATGTTTTGGACACTCGGGTGAAGAGAGGAGCAGAGCTGTCAACTGATCACCACCTGGTGGTGAGTTGGATCAGATGGCGGGGGAGTCGGCCAGAAAGACCTGGCAAGCCCAAACGTGTAGTGAGGGTGAACTGGGAACGTCTGGCGGAGGATCCTGTCCGGGAGGTCTTCAACTCCCACCTCCGGAAGGACTTCTCACACATCCCGAGGGAGGTTGGGGACATGGAATCCGAGTGGATCATGTTCAAAGCCTCTATTGTGGACGCGGCCGCTAGGAGCTGTGGTCGGAAGGTCATCGGTGCCTGTCGTGGCGGCAACCCGAGAACCCGGTGGTGGACACCGGGGGTGAGGGAAGCCGTCAAGCTGAAGAAGGAGGCCTTTCGGGCTTGGTTGGCCCAGGGGTCTCCTGAAGCAGCTGACAGGTACAGGCAGGCCAGAAGGACTGCAGCTGCGGTGGTCACGGATGATAAAACTCGGGCATGGGAGGAGTTCGGGGAGGCCATGGAGAAGGACTTTCGGTTGGCCTCAAGGAGGTTCTGGCAAACCATCCGACGACTCAGGAAGGGAAAGCAGGGCCTTCCCCAGGCTGTTATCAGCGGGGGAGGGGGGCTGCTGACCCAGACAGAGGATATCGTCGGGCGGTGGAAGGAGCACTTTGAGGAACTCCTAAACCCGGTCAACATGTCCCCTGAACAGGGGGCAGCGCCTGAAGACTTGGGGTTGGATGAACCCATATCCCTGGCAGAGGCCACTAAGGTAGTCAAAAAGCTCCTTGGTGGCAAGGCGCCGGGGGTGGATGAAATCCGCCCTGAGATGCTGAAGGCGCTGGACTTTGTTGGGCTGTCTTGGCTGACACGCCTCTTCAATGTCGCATGGGGGTCGGGCACAGTGCCCATGGACTGGCAGACCGGGGTGGTGGTTCCCATCTTCAAGAAGGGGGACCGGAGAGTGTGCTCGAATTATCGGGGTATCACACTACTCAGCCTCCCGGGAAAAGCTTATGCCAGGGTGCTGGAACGGAGGCTCCGACCGTTTGTCGAACCTCGGATTCAAGAAGAACAGTGCGGGTTTCGTCCTGGTCGTGGAACAGTGGACCAGCTCTTTACCCTTGCAAGGATACTGGAGGGGTCCTGGGAGTTTGCCCAACCAGTCTACATGTGCTTTGTGGACTTGGAGAAGGCTTTCGACCGGGTCCCTCGGGGCTTTTTGTGGGGGGTGCTGCGGGAGTATGGTGTGCCGGCCCCGTTGCAACGGGCTATCCGGTCTCTGTACGCCTGCAGTAGGAGCTGTGTTCGTATCCTCGGCAGTAAGTCAGATACGTTCCCGGTGGGTGTTGGCCTCCGCCAGGGCTGCCCTTTATCACCGGTCCTGTTCGTGACTTTCATGGACAGGATATCTAGGCGCAGCCGTGGGGCGGAGAATGTCAGGTTCGGGGATCTCAGGATAGCCTCTCTGCTGTTTGCAGATGATGTGGTCCTGTTTGCCTCCTCGGACCATGACCTCCAGCATTCACTGGGGCGTTTTGCAGCCGAGTGTGAAGCGGCGGGGATGAGAGTCAGCACCACGAAATCTGAGGCCATGGTGCTCTGCCGGAAACCGGTGGATTGCTCCCTCCGGGTGGGGACAGAGTGCCTACCACAAGCGAAGGAGTTCAAGTATCTCGGGGTCTTGTTCACGAGTGAGGGTAAAATGGAGCGGGAGATCGACAGGCGTATCGGTGCGGCTGCAGCAGTAAAACAGGCATTGCACCGGGCCGTCTTGGTGAAGAAGGAGCTGAGCCGAAAGGCAAAGCTCTCAATTTACTGGTCGGTCTACGTCCCAACCCTCACCTATGGTCACGAGCTTTGGATCGTGTCCGAAAGAACGAGGTCGCGGATACAAGCGGCCGAAATGAGTTTCCTCCGTAGAGTGGCCGGGCTCAGCCTTAGAGATAGGGTAAGGAGATGAGTTTCCTCTGTAGGGCTCAGCCTTAGAGATAGGGTAAGGAGCTCGGACATCAGGAGGGAGCTTGAAGTCGAGCCGCTACTCCTTCGTGTCGAAAGGAGTCAGCTGAGGTGGTTCGGGCATCTAATTAGGATGCCTCCAGGACGCCTCCCTTTAGAGGTTTTCCAGGCACGTCCAACTGGTAGGAGGCCCCGGGGAAGACCCAGGACACGCTGGAGGGATTATATCTCCCAGCTGGCCTGGGAACGCCTCGGGATCCCCCAGAATGAGCTGGTAGATGTTGCGGGTGAGAGAGAAGTCTGGGTCAGCCTGCTTGACCTGCTGCCTCCGTGACCCGACCCCGGATAAGCGGTGGAAAATGGATGGATGGATGGGACTTTTCTTACATACTATGATTTTTTTCATACTTTTTTTGACAAATTATATATTTTTTTCTTTTTTGACATACTATGACTTTTTTCATACTTTTGTTGACAAATGATATGTTTTTTTCTTTTTTGACATACCATGACTTTTTTGACATACTATGACTTTTTTGACATACTTTTCTGACAAATTATATATATATTTTTTTGACATACAATGACTTTTTTGACATACAATTACTTTTTTGACATGCAATGACTTTTTTGACATACTATGACTTTTTTATACTTTTTTTCTCAAATTATATATTTTTTTCTTTTTTGACATACTATGACTTTTTTGACATACTATGACTTGTTTCATACTTTTCTGACAAATTATATATATTTTTTTGACATACAATGACTTTTTTGACATACAATTACGTTTTTGACATGCAATGACATTTTTGACATACTATGACTTTTTTGACATACTTTTTTGACAAATTATATATATATTTTTTGACATACAATGACTTTTTTGACATATGACTTTTTTGACATATTATGACTTTTTTGACAAATTATATATATATTTTTTTTGACATACAATGACTTTTTTGACATATGACTTTTTTCATACTTTTTTGACAAATGATAATTTTTGACTTTTTTGACATACTATGACTTTTTTGACATACTATGACTTTTTTGACATACAATGACTTTTTTGACATACTATGACTTTTTTCATACTTTTTTTGACAAATTATATATTTATTTCTTTTTTGACATACTATGACTTTTTTCATACTTTTTTGGACAAATTATATATTTTTTTTTGACATACTATGACTTTTTTCACATACTATGACTTTTCTTACATACTATGACTTTTTTCATACTTTTTTTGACAAATTATATATTTTTTTCTTTTTTGACATACTATGACTTTTTTCATACTTTTGTTGACAAATTATATGTTTTTTTCTTTTTTGACATACCATGACTTTTTTGACATACTTTTCTGACAAATTATATATATATTTTTTTGACATACAATGACTTTTTTGACATACAATTACTTGTTTGACATGCAATGACTTTTTTGACATACTATGACTTTTTTATACTTTTTTTCTCAAATTATATATTTTTTTCTTTTTTGACATACTATGACTTTTTTGACATACTATGACTTGTTTCATACTTTTCTGACAAATTATATATATTTTTTTTGACAAACAATGACTTTTTTGACATACAATTACTTTTTTGACATGCAATGACTTTTTTGACATACTATGACTTTTTTCATACTTTTTTTGACAAATTATATATTTTTTTACTTTTTTGACATACTATGACAAAGTGAGATGGAAACCTACATTGTTGTTCCCTTTGAAGACAGACGTTTATTTTGAAAAGCCATGTGACCACACAGGATGCGGCATGGAAAAGTAAAAGTAACGTAAGACGGCAGCGGTGGCAGAGGATCCGTCCTCAGGTTCTCGTTGCGTCCTCTTCTTCTTCGTTGGTGTCGTGTTTTCCGCCTGCAGCTCACGAACGTCTCTCGTCTCTCCTGCTGATGGATTATTCAACTTGCACTCCATCTGTACGTGATGAACACGCATTGTGCATATTAATGCTAATGCATCTATGTATAGACTGGTGGGGGCGTGACCAGAGTTTAGCTCCAGGACCTCGTGTTCCATTTACAGGATGTTGAAGCTACTTTGTTTCATTTGTGTGTTAATGATGTCATCACGTGTCACGAGTCTTCAGCGCGTCTGTTTGTGTTTCAATAAAACAAGTTAAGGTTCATATATATGTAATATATATTTATATACATGTACATCTTCAATACATTTTAATTTATTTTCTCTCACGGGTTTGTTAACCAGATATTTGTGGTGGTACAGGGCGCCACCACCAGGGGGTGCCACATTAAATCCTGGCCGCCAACTAAAAATGTCTCTCTCTCTTCCCATACTAGCAGACGGAAGCTGGCCAACCGGGAGGGGGATGCCCGGCGCTCACAGCTGTAACGCATCACATCATCACGGCAGGGTTAAAGGCGCTCCTCTCCCGGCAAGCCAGCGTCGGGTGATTATTATGCCAAGCTTCGGTGTCGCTACGTCATCTCGCTGCGACGCTACGAGCCGGATTCCCTGTGTGACACGGCTACGCTACGAACCGGACTACTGAGCTACCCCGCTACGCTACAAACGGGATATTGAGCAACACTACGCTTCACCTGAGTATTGTCACCACCTGCCTGTCACTCCGTACTTTTGTGTTGTAAATAAAACCACGACTTCTGCACCAACTCCTCTGCTTCACTTGCCGTCTGCTTTTGGGTCCCGTCACGTACCTTGACAATATTATCTTTAAAGTCTCACAGCTTCTCTGAGGCAGTTTCATATTATATATTTTAGATTTCGTGAAAAATAATTTGTCAGAACTTGGCCTTGTCTTTGATTTTGGCGGCCTCTGTGGACAAACGTGGTAGTGTTTCCCAGCACCGATGGCGAGCGTTAACCCTCGAGAGCCCGCATGGTCTCTGCAACATCAAAGTCCTTTGTAGAGAGAGAGAACTCAAATATGTCTTTCATGCAGAGTAAAAATAATTTTCAAAGTATGTACGTATGATATCTAGTTGCTCCTTTTTTATATCATTCTACTGTGAGGTCACTTGGATGGATTCTCCTCCACGAAAACAGACTGACGAACAAAGTAGATGAACAATAGATCGCGTTTCATGATTAGCTCACGACCTTCCGATGACCCCCCCCCCCCCACCCCCCCGCTCCCTTCACCGATCACGTATTGAGATCATTAAGCTAAATTGAGGTTTAAATGTCAGCGTGGCGTTCAGTATATTATTCACCTTCATAGCTCCGCAGGTTATTGATATTCACAAACACCTGCCCGGCAAGAGAGAAGGTCAACAAAGGGTTAACGGGCTTTCATCTGCCGACACGGCTCAGCGCAGATTCCTCATCTTCCCCGGCTTCCCTCGACATCCCCGGTGGCCGATTGTAGACATATCCATTGTCCCCGGGTCCCGGGCCAGCTGAGCCAACTAATCAATTATAATCAGGTAACCAATCAGGGCACAGGTACACCAATTAGGGTGCGCCGGGGATCCTGGGAATACCAATTAGAAGACCTGATTTGGCTCTAATTTAGAGCAGCTGCTCCGGAGCGCTCCGGATGACAGCTCGTATTCCCCTTTCTAGGACCGCGGTGTCTGCACCTGACACACACACACACACACACACACACACACACACACACACACACACACACACACACACACACACACACACACACACACACACACACACACACACACACACACACACACACACACACACACACACACACACACACACACAGTATGGGATGAAAACTCTAACTATTTGCTCAGAGTAGCGGTGCGGAACCACCTGGAGCTCCCGAGGACGAAGACACATTCCAGCTGACACCGTTCTCCTCTTCTCTCTTGTTCAGTCTCTCTTCCTCCTCTTCCTCCTCTTCCTCCTCCTCCTCCTCCTCACCAGTCTCTCAATCTTTCTCATCTCTGTCCTCCACATTGGAGCTCAGCAGTGACAGCAGCAGCCAATTACAGCGTTTGGCACAGACTATATGGAGCATTATTTCTGGTATTTAATATTTGAAGGCTGAATGCGTCTAACAGCCGAGGCGTTGTTGAGGGACCTTCCTCCTCGACAACGGGGATGGAGAGCAACAGCTGGTGGAGCGATGCGAAGGTTTAAGCTTCCAGATCGTCGTGTTGTCACTGACACAAACATCTTCTGTGGAGAACCGAAGAAACAAACGAGTCCCGAACGGCTTCAAACTGGATCTGCAGAGGTACGCCAACCACCAGGAACCAGAGGTCTGAGTTCATGAGCGGATCCCTTATGCAGCCCATTTCATACCAAAGAGAAACAAAAGAAGGTCAAAATCATAAATAATGAGGACCGTTAACAGCAACCAAACACTTCTCCTCTCGGTTCCTTCATCGACCCCCCGGTGCTTCTCCTTCCTGTGTTCTCCGTCAAACGTTCTCCAACAATGAACCAAATATAAAGAGTTCATGGGATCTGATTCTGACCACCGAACACACAACCAGATATCCTGAAGCTGGAAACCGTTTCAAATCAACGTTTAAAGATGGCTAACTCGTCTGGGTGGGCGGGGCCAAACCCCCACACGGCCCCGCCCACTTCTGTTACGTGGCATAAATCACGTGGATAAATAAGCGAGCGACAGCTCAGGTCTCAGAGCTCCTTCATTAAAAACAGATCTCACGCTTGATTCTGATTGGCTCTGGCCTCTCGGTTCCGTTCAGCCTTTAATTGATCGTTTAGATCCGTTTTCTTTTTGTCCTGATTTTTCGCCCAATTACGTTGTTTTTTTCTGTGGATCCGTCACGAGGAGGAAGTTGTAACGGACAAGAAATAACACGGAAATCTGTGGAGCAAATTGTGGAAAGAGAAGCGAAGAGACGACAGAGTGTCGGGATGTTTAGAGATCAGCCAGTGAATGAAACACGAGCCGGCCCGGTGAGGAAGACCTCCTAATGGACTGATGCGGGCTGTAATGGTTCCCAGTCCATCAGGCTGGCCCAGAGCCACTTTGCCTCTCCTTGACTTTATTAGGCCTAATGGTGTGTCTGTGATGAGCCCTCCTGCTAGCCGTTAGCTTCAGGTTAGCTAACGGACCTTTTAATGTCAGTGAGGGGCTGTTTGTGGGTTTTTTCCCAGAGTCCTTGGCGCCTTCGCCAAGATAATCAGCTCGTGCAGATGACAGCATTAACTCAGTGTGTGTGTGTGTGTGTGTGTGTTGCTCTGAAGCCCCTCCAGGTTTCACACCACATGGATCTGTCGTCCATTAACGAGTAGCCGGTGCTGATACTTTATCTCAAGGCTCCTTCCTGCTGCAGCTGAGAGCTGAGCAGAGTCCTTATTAGTCTCTGATGCTGCTCGTATGCACGCACACATGATAAGTCACCTGGACTCTCAGCAGCTACTACTACACACACACACACACACACACACACACACACACACACACAGATAGCTTTATTTGGCCACTGATAATCAAGGAACAGACGATCCTGCAGGAGTCTTTATGAGCTTCACTTCACGTGAAAGCGTCTCGCAAAGCCACAAACAACACTGTGTGTGTGTGTGTGTGTGTGTGTGTGTGTGTGTCTTTAGACTTCCTGGTTCATGAGAACAATGATTTTGTGTGTTATCTACGTATTAGGGTGCATTCTCTACCTTGTCGTACGATCCCAGTTCCTCATGATCTATAAATGAAGGTTGACATTCACTCGTTCACAACATCTCGTCCTCAACCTCAACAAATAAAACTCCCCGACACCCAGAGGTGAGGCGGCTGGTGTAATGTGTCCAGTCAGCAGAGCTCCCATGATTACATTACATTACATTTAGCTGACGCTTTTATCCAAAGCGACTTACATGCTATACAGTAGACCGTAGACACAGCAACGGTGAGCAATTAGGGTTAAGTGTCTTGCTCAAGGACACAACGACGCAGACTGCCGGAGCCGGGGATCGAACCACCGACCTTCTGATTGAAAGACCGACTTGCTAACCACTGAGCCACAGTCGCCCCCATGATGCCTTTCTGTCTCCACGGGTCGAAGGTCAGGAGGGCACAACACGCCGATGACATCACTGTGACCCCGCCCCCTGCTGCACCGCATTCGCTCTACAAAGATTCTTCCTCCCTGTGAATAACACGCTGAGATGAGTTCATTATTTTCTGAAGGTGACTCGGAGGTTGCGACACCGGCGGCGATGCAGATTGCGGAAACCGGGAGGAGGACGCGCTAATCAGGTTCCATTCTCTCGTCGGGAATATTTAATCTCCTCTGAACTGTCGTCAATTATCAGCCCACCTCCTGAACATGAACTCGGCACAATGGCTCGTTAGCGAGCGGCAGGTGATTGGAGAGGCTCAGCGCTTTGCACCCGGCCGCACCGATAATCACCGCGCCAGCAGCTCGAGGGGTTAATTGCTCCAGGAAAAGAAAAAACAGGATAAACATTTGAGCTACCTGAGGAAAGTTTTCTCCACGGCGGCGTGATTAGCAACGAGCGACTGTAATCACATAACACTCCTGTTTGTATTATTTTATCAAGAAATACAGAGAAGAATTATGTCAAATATTAATAAGAGTCTGTTTGTCTACCGCATGACATGCATCTACATCATTTGGAAAAATATTTAAAAAGTGTGCAGGAGGTTGAAAGATGAAACCCATCAGACAGAAGATTACGGTTCACAGAATAAGATGCTTTCAGTGTTTACTGACCAGAAGAGACGGTTAGCCAGCTAGCTTGCGCTGGTCCACAGCTGCTGCCTTTTCAAAGGTGCGACTGCAAACACACATTTCCTCTTTTCAGAGTGTTAATCTGCTTCACACATCCTGTCGCTCTGCTGCTTCGTTCTTTTTGTATTGTTATTAATTATTACATTTTTTAATTGTCAACATAGCAGTTTGAATGTTGAGTAAATAAATAAAGAGGATATTATTATATTATTAACAGGCAAAGTTGCAACCATTTGCTGAAGTGTCTTGAAATAAAAGTGTTGTGAATAAGGGATGCTGCAGAGAACTTTTCAGTTTCCTTTTCAAGACACTTTTTAAATGAATTGCAGAACATTTCCATACCAATAAGATAAGAGTCGGCAAAACATGACGAAATGCACAAATTCCAATATTGCTGCATTTTGACAGAGCAATCTTTTGCCCGACGAGGTCACAATCCATCAATCCATCAATCCATCAATCCATCAATCCATCCCTTATCTGTCACCGCTTATCCAGTTCAGGGTTGCATGGGGGGGCGGAGCCTATCCCAGCTGATACAGGTAGGAAGGCCGGGTTCCCTCTGGACATCTCAGGATATCATCGAGCTGAAATGAGAGTTTTCTCTCCATGGCTGGAGACTGAGAGAGAGAGAGAGAGAGAGAGAGAGAGACAGAGAGGGAGAGAGAGAGAGAGAGAGAGAGAGAGAGAGAGAGGGAGAGAGAGAGAGAGAGAGGGAGAGAGAGAGTTTCCTGCCATGTGGCCATGAGGTCCCTCGTCCATATCAAGTATTGACTCTTAATAGTTTAATCGATGCTCCTGTGCATCACATGACCCTCACTCTGTTTGTCGAAGCCGTCGGCTCTGATTAGCTCGACACTTCAAATAATCATCATGTGTCGATCCCAAAGATGGAGATCAGAATAAGTCTGGATCAAGTTAACGTCAGGTGAAGGCTAACGATGCAGGATATGAAAGTTTCACCTCCCTGAAGGCAAACGTGTGTTTTACGGTGTTTTGCCGTTTAATAAATGCATCACAGCCGAAGGTCTCCTCCTCCTCACCTGAGACCCTCCGGTACTTGATAGTGTGAGTTAAAGTTATGCATCTGTTTTCTATATTAACAACGTCATTCAGGACACATTAATATTAATTAATATACAGTTATGTTCTGTTATTGTTAATCAATTATGTGGAGGGGCCGAGGTGGATTTAATGAGCATTGATTCCCAATTTAATATCTGTGACTGTATGATTCATCATGAAAGGTGGCGTCTTAATCATTGACACACACACACACACACACACACACACACACACACACACTGTATATTAACAAGCATCCATATCCAGGCCAGGTGATGCTGACGTTAGTGTTAGTGATCACAGCTGATTAAGGATGTGTGTTGATGAAGGGAATCAATACGTCGGTCTGCTGTAACGCAGTAAGAAACTTTGTTTTTTTAAGCCTGGAGTCGCCATCTTGGATGATGGCCATGTTGTTTATTTACAACATCTGGACTGAGGATCTGGTGTCGACCTGTCAATCACCTTGTAGCCCCGCCCCTTTATGGTATTGACTCTCAACGACCATAATTTACTAAAACTAAAACTAAACAGCCTAAACTGACCTCCCCCTTCAGATTTGTAACTTTCCCTCCATAAATTACGCTCTCAGATAAATAAATAAAATAAATAAGATAAATGTCACATGTTGTTGAGTCTGAAGGTAGGAGCGCGATGACCTGAGAGACGGTGGACTGGGGCGGAGTGAACCCAACAGCAGAACCTCCAGCTGATCCTCTGCTGTAAACAAGAGGACTTAAAGGATTGTAGTTACCCAGATTATCTCTCTCTCTCTCTCTCTCTCTCAATTCAATTCAATTCAATGAGCTTTATTGGCATGAATGTACAAAAAGACAATATTGCCAAAGCATTACAACAACAAGAGACAAACACAAAAATATACAACTTACATGGACAACCACAATAATAATAAACCATTCTCTCTCTCTCTCTCTCTCTCTCTCTCTTTCTCTCTCTCTCTCTCTGATTCAGATTAAGCAACTGGTGGTCTGTTGCAGTTTTGCAGCTTCATACTTCAGAAGGAAATTAAAACTATGAAATGTTTCCATCAGATGAACTTGTAAACGTCTCGGTGTCTCTCGTCCTGTCAGCTGGTCGTGGTGGCGGCCTGGTGGCCGAGCGGCTGAGTGGGGATCGGCTGCAGTGACCTCCACATCGTAATGAGAGGGGGATGAGCAGCGGAGCTGAAAGAGGGAAGCAAAGAAGATGCAGACGGAGGTAGAGATGCAAAGGAGAGTCCATTTTTAACTTTAGTGTTTTTTTAGAGTCCTCTGTTCAGAGGAGCTAACGGTTAGCATCATGGACACGAACGACCAAAGAAAATGACTTCAGAAGATATCAGGTTATATATATATATATATATATATATATATATATATATATATATTCATATATACCATAACCCATATCAGTACGGCGTGAACGACTAACTTGTGTGTGTTTACGCAGCCCAGCGACGTGGACCGTGAACGAGAGTCGTGGAGTTCCTCGTTTAACGTTCAACATCACTGACGTTCATTAAATGATCTGCAGGAACTAAACAGTACGAATCAGGAACGCTTGTTCGACACGGAGATCGTTATTTGGCTTACAATAGTGTGTGTGTGTGTGTGTGTGTGTGTGTGTTCATTTTAAGTAAGCACTCAGTCGAGCATGTGCACGTATGTCATCAGGTCCAAAACAACAATGGAAGTCGACCAGCCAGAACCTCCCAGACGCAGGCCTGTGTGTGTGTGTGTGTGTGTGTGTGTGTGCATTCCTGGTGACAGTGGCCCATGGCACAGTGCCAATCACTCCTCATTTTGCAATTACAAAGAGCAGAGGGCTGCAGGTAATCAGCATTGATCAGTGCACGTAGTTACACACACACACACACACACACACACACGTGCAAGGGCCAGTGCCATTGATCCACCCGACCCAGCCTCCAGGGGAGATGGTGTGTGTGACAGTGAGAGGAGCTACAAACACAGTCGGGGGGGCGGGGCTTATTAAACGTGTTGCTGTGATGGACAGGAGAGATAAAAGGGAAATGCCTCCACATTCCTGTGATTACTGGGAGAGACATGTGTGTGTGTGTGTGTGTGTGTGTGTGTGTGTGTGTGTGTGTGTGTGTGTGTCTGTAATAATATAGCTGTAATAAATAATAATATAGCTGTAATAAACGGCCCTTAAGCAGTAATTTTAACCTGTTCCTCAACCTCACTGAGTTTATTTAGAAAAGACGCGCAGGGATTTTTACAAACCGTTCTCAATATCACAGAATATTCATCACTAAATACACAAAAATCAAAGAAACCCCAAAAAGATGGAGCTCCACAGTTAAAATGTGTTTAGACCTTCTTCAGATCTCTGACTGGTTCTGGAAGTCTGTGACATCATGTTTATAACCAATGAGAAGAGCTCAGCAGAAAAAACCCTCACAAATACAGAATAAGAGTTTCAATACGCTCAGCTGTTATCGAGCAGCCTTTCTGGGACTACTTTCAGCGGCGTAGTAATCCACATGTGATGAGGCAGAACGTTCCGGTTCTTGTTGTCAGTCTGAAGGAAGAAGAACATAAACATGGCCGCTCGATGCAGCCGGTCTCCTTGGGAACCGACTCATCGGCTTCCAGCTGCGCGGCGGGAACTCGGTGGCCCGAGAGCCGACGCGTACGCCTCGCCTGAGCTGCTCGGGTCCGAGAGGGAAAACAAGCATCGACCGGGTGGGAGAGCCAATCAGCTGCTGAATGGATGTGTGTGTGTGTGTGTGTGTGTGTGTGTGTGTGTGTGTGTGTGTGTTCCTCACTGTAATACAGAGTACACAAGAGGAGCCTGAGTGGCGCGGAGGAGGAGCGGCGCTGCTTTTGTGTTCATCCCTGAGTGAGGAGTGACAAAGAGCTCCACGGCCTGAAAATAGACGCGTCATCGATTCCCGCTCTGAGAGGCGCCGCGGCCCCGAGATGCAGCCGCTTCGCCCCCGTGCACGCCAGCAACACCTGCAGGCGCTGCACCGCATTAGGGAGACATCTGTGCACGTGCACCGTTTTCCTAACCGGCGAATCGTTAACAGCTCGTTCCTCGCTTGCTCTCCACGAGCCCGAGCGGAGCGGCCCAGCAGGCTGAGTGTGAAGGACTCGAACAGCCGGCTCACGTCCCGTGTGCGGTCACTGGGCTCAGAGCGGTGACAAATACTCTCTGGATTGTGAGCGTTGACTGGAACAGACACTGACAAACGCTACATAATATTATATTATTATTTATTAAATATTATTGTTTGTCGCTTCAAGCCTCATCAGGCCGAGACGTTTCATTGGCCGGTGTCACGGAGCGCTCGTCCGGAGCACATTCCAGACCACCTCAACACAACACAACTCAACTCAACACAACTCAACACAAGACACCTCAACACAACTCAACACACCTCAACACACACACACCTCAACACAACTCAACACAACTCAACACAACTCAACACACCTCAACTCAACACAACTCAACACAACACACCTCAACACAACTCAACACACCTCAACACAACTCAACACAACTCAACACAACTCAACACACCTCAACACAACTCAACACAACACAACACAACTCAACACAACACACCTCAACACACCTCAACACACACACCTCAACACTCCTCAACACAACTCAACACAACTCAACACACCTCAACACAACTCAACACACCTCAACACACCTCAACACAACACAACTCAACACAACACACCTCAACACACCTCAACACACACACCTCAACACAACTCAACACACCTCAACACACACACCTCAACACAACACACCTCAACACAACTCAACACACCTCAACACAACACAATTCAACACACCTCAACACAACTCAACACACCTCAACACACACACCTCAACACAACACAACTCAACACAACACAACACAACACAACTCTACACAACACAACTCAACACACCTCAACACACCTCAACACAACACAACTCAACACAACACACCTCAACACACCTCAACACAACTCAACACAACACAATTCAACACACCTCAACACAACTCAACATAACACAACTCAACACACCTCAACACACACACCTCAACACAACACACACACCCCGTCAGGAATCCCAGTTAGCTCCGCCCCTAACGACAGGTCAGATCCATCATGTCTGCTGATCAATGTGAGCCCTGAGGAAGCCAAGCAGACGTCTTCTGCTTCAAATTCCTTGAGCCAATATTGCCTGAGGATGTGTGTGTGTGTGTGTGTGTGTGTGTGTGTGTATTTGTGTGTGTGTGGGGGGGGGGGGGAAGATAGGACCCCTCCTCAATTGGAACAATGGATCAATGGCGTGACTTTGCATGTTCCTCCGTAATTCATTGAATACCTTTAGTGACCTGGTGTGTGGAGCCCGAGGACAGACACACACACACACACACACACACACACACACACACACACACACACACACACACACACACACACACACACACACACACACACAGGTAACCCTCCAACAGCCTCCATAAGGGCTGTAATCATAACCACTGTCTCTTTCTCTGGTCAAGACATCCCCCTATCAACTACTGTCACCAACCTCGGTGTGAAGCTGGACCCACAACTGACCTTTGCAAACCACATTAATTAACTGTACAAAACCTGCTTTTTTCATATCAGAAATATTTCAAAACTCCGCCCCTTCCTAAGTCTTTCTGATGCAGAAAAACTCATCCACGCACTAATCTCCTCCAGGCTGGACTACTGTAACAGCCTGCTTATCGATATCCCAAATAAACACCTTCAGAAACTTCAATTCATTCAGAACTGTGCTGCCCGAACTCTGATGAAAATTCGCAAATACGAACATATCACTCCCATTCTTCAGAACCTTCATTGGCTACCCATAACCTCAAGAATTCAATACAAGATTGCCCTCATCACCCACCAATGCATCTACAACAATGCCCCGCAATACCTCAAAGACCTCATTATCCCCCACTCATCTACTCGTAACCTACGGTCCCAAAGCACAAACCTCCTCCATCAGCCTCGCTCAAGACTCCGCACCATGGGAGATCGAGCTTTCTCCGTCACTGCCCCTCGCATCTGGAACTCCCTCCCTGAACATCTCAGAAAACCACAGTCTGTGGACAGTTTTAAAAAACAACTTAAAACTGTTCTGTTCAGGCAGGCGTTCTTAAGTTGTTCGTAGTTTTTGCGGATTTTAAATTTGCTCTCCACTGCTCGTTTAGCTGTTTTCTTTTCAAATGCGTTTTTATGTATGTATTTTCTTGATTGTATATGTTTTCTGTTGTTTTTTATTATCCATGTGTTTTTATGTGGTTTCTGTAGCACTTTGAGATTTTTCTTTTGAAAAGTGCTTTACAAATAAAATGTATTATTATTATTATTATTAATCAGGTCTGGGATCTGGGAGCATATTGCATCTACAAATGATTATTGATCATGCAACAAGTGTCACATCGGACTTCCTCCACGCCGTGTGTGTGTGTGTGTGTGTGTGTGTGTGTGTGTGTGTCAGAGACCGTTTGCTCTCTGAGTCTTTTCATTTGTTAATTATGCCGCGTTTGTAATGATTCCCATGATGCAACATAAAACAACGATGCATTGTGTTCATCGTGTGTTTGTTGTGTCACAAGGCTGCGACTGCTTCCTGTTGTGCGTCCCCGTGTCGCCCGATGTCAATAAATGATAAAGTCCTTCTTTCATTCGTTACCGACTGCAGCTTTAATTCTGCTCGTCGGGCTCGATGTGGCGTGTGACGGTTCGCTGCCTGAAGATCATTTCATCATAACAGACAGAAGCTCGTCTTTGAAGTCTCTGCTCAGACAAGCGGGTTGTGTCATCAGTTATTCCCTCATTAGTCGTCCTGCGATCAATCTCCTCCGAGCAGAGGGAATAAGTCGTCGGCTCTCTACATCAAATAAGACAAATCTCGGTTAAGATTCCTCTTTGTTAGCGGGACGTGCTAAAGGCGGCTAATGAGGCAGCTCCTCCCGGACCGTGGCAGACCTGCGAAGAACGTCGATGAAAACGGTCAAAGTTTGTGACGGGACCTCCGGCCTGAAAGAGGACCGGGATCCGGACTCTTTGTGGGCCGCATGCAGGCAGAACCCAAACCTTCTGAAGCCGGTCTCGTTGGGGAGCGCCTCACGCCGCCCCGCCCCCACTGAGCCGGCCTCCTCGCTCGTATCGCCTCCTTATTTCACTCTCCAGCACTCGTCTCTTTACATGATAATTCTCGGGTCGCTGTAATAATTTCGGGACCACGTGACGACCTAACACTTGGAACATGATGGACCCTTCGATAAGTCCCGCCCCTCAATCGTAGACCGGATCGATCGTGGCGTCCAACAATTGTCTCAGATTTTCAGGCTGTGTTTACATTTCATTTAGCTGAGGCTTTTATCCAAAGTGACTTACATGCTATACAGTAGACCGTAGACACAGCAACGGTGAGCAATGAGGGTTAAGTGTCTTGCTCAAGGACACAACGACATGGACTGGCTGAGCCGGGGTTTGAACCACCGACCCTCTGATTGAAAGACTGACTTGCTAACCACTGAGCCACAGTCGCCCCCAACTTTACAACTCGTCATGAAACACATTGTGCCTCGGGAATGCAGACAAACTGTGTTTTCATTCACACATTTTAATTTGCATCTTGAAGCATCACGTGAAAAAAAGCTGTTGAAAAAACTGAAAAAATTCTGGAGAAAACAAGTTTGTATGTTCGCTTGAGGGGATTTTTGCTTTTGATTAAAAAGAGTTGATGTTCCAAATTAATTATGGGAACAGGTGGCAACCTCTCTGCAGAGTGAAGCCGATGAGGAAGTGTGAATGTGTATTCTCACTACTGACCAGCAGGGGGCGACTCCTCTGGTTGTATAGAAGTCTATGCTTCATGTGTTAAAGCTGCATTCTCTCTCATGACCACCAGGGGGCGACTCTTCTGGTTGTATAGAAGTCTATGCTTCATGTGTTAAAGCTGCATTCTCTCTCCTGATCACCAGGGGGCGACTCTTCTGGTTGTATAGAAGTCTATGCTTCATGTGTTAAAGCTGCATTCTCTCTCCTGACCACCAGGGGGCGACTCCTCTGGTTGTATAGAAGTATATGCTTCATGTGTTAAAGCTGCATTCTCTCTCCTGACCACCAGGGGGAGACTCCTCTGGTTGTATAGAAGTCTATATAAATGACTCTACTTCTCTCTTGATGTATTCCCTCAGTAAACATTGTAAACATGAGTTTATGTCTCAATCTCTAGTTTCAAGTCTTCTTCAATACAGCATGATGTTCATTTAGTAAATTATGCTCATTTAGAGTCAAACAGACCATAAAGCAGGGGACGCTTTAGGGGCGGGGCTACCAGGTGATTGACAGGTCGACACCAGAGATGATTGATCAGCTGTTTCTGCTGTCGGCTGCTACTCGCTCAATGGGTTACACTTCTAGTTTTGTGTCTGGTGCTCAATCTCTTCCTTCCTGAAGTCGGACGATCCCCACTGACCCAACTGATGTTCTGTTGTGATTTATCCCACCCGCTCCACACAAACCCAACACCTCGTCACAGGAGGCCTCTGGAACTGCCAGTCAGCTAACCGCAAGGCAGACTTCATCTCTGGCTTTGCTATCAAGCAATCTCTGGACTTCCTGGCTCTCACTGAGACCTGGATCACACCAGACAACACATCTACCCCTGCTTCAGCCACACACCTAGGCCCACTGGCCGGGGTGGTGGTACTGGTCTACTCATCTCCCCCAAATGGAGTTTTTCTCAGGTCTACTCATCTCCCCCAAATTTTTCTCTCTACCTGCTTCCATTGTCTACACCACTGTCTTTTGAGCTTCATGAGTGACGGTTACCCATCCGGTTCAACTGAACATTGTTGTTCTCTACCGTCCACCTGGTTCCCTGGGAGATTTCTTGGAAGAATTAGACGTCCTCCTATCAAGTTTCCCAGAAAACGGCCCCCCTCTCATTCTTCTAGGTGACTTCAACATCCAGACCGAGAAGTCATGTGACCTGGTGCTCTTACTGTCTTCCTTTGCTCTCTCACTCAGTCCTTCACCTCCGACTCACAAAGCTGGAAATCATCTTGACTATATTTTCACCAGAAACTGCTCAACATCTAACCTCACTGTAACTCCACTTCACGTCTCCGACCACTTCTTCATCTCCTACTCTCTCCCACTCTTGGGAACTGACAACCCTCCCACAGCAACAGACTCTGCCCCTGTCCGTCGCAACATTCGCTCCCTCTCTCCCTCCTCTCTGGCCTCGTCTGTTCTATCAGCCCTTCCTTCAACTGACTCTTTCTCCCTCATGCATCCTAACTGTGCCACAGACACTCTCCTCTCTACTCTGTCCTCCTCTCTTGATTCTCTCTGTCCTCTTACAACACATAAGGTCTTCAACTCCCCTCCAGCTCCGTGGTTGTCAGACCCGGTCCGTGCCCAGAGAGCCACTTTGCGAGCATCGGAAAGGAAATGGCGAAAATCCAAACACGCAGACGACCTGCACGCCTATCACTCTCTTCTCGCCTCCTTCTCTGCCTCTATCTCTGCAGCCAAAAGCCTGTTCTACCAATCCAGAATTGAATCTTCTTTCTCTAACCCCAAAAAACTCTTCTCCATTTTTTCCAACCTCCTAGACCCCCCCTGTCCTCCTCCTCCCTCCACCCTTCTACCGAACCACTTTGTCGACTACTTTACAAAAAGATAGATGACATACGCTCCTCATTTACGGATCCCCCTCCCATAACTACATCTCCATTAACATTATCCGCCTCCCCTTCACTTTCCTCTTTCACCCCTCTGTCCCCCGATCAAGTTCTTACCTTGGTATCCTCTTCCCGTCCAACCACCTGCCCCCTTGACCCCATCCCATCTCACATCCTCCAGTCTATTGCTCCTGACCTTCTTCCCTTTCTCATCCATCTTATTAACACCTCCCTCTCAACTGGTTGTTTCCCTAACTCTCTGAAGGAGGCAAGAGTTAACCCTCTCCTGAAGAAACCCACTCTCGACCCGTCAGAAGTCAACAACTACAGACCTGTCTCTCTCCTTCCCTTTCTTTCCAAAACCCTGGAGCGAGCTATCTTCAACCAAGTCTCCTCCTTCCTCCATCAGAACAACCTTCTGGACCCTCACCAGTCTGGATTCAAGGCAGGCCACTCAACAGAGACTGCCCTCCTTGCTGTCTCTGAGCAGCTTCACACTGCGAGAGAAGCCTCTCTCTCCTCTGTCCTTATCCTTCTGGACCTTTCTGCTGCCTTTGACACAGTGAACCACCAGATCCTCATCTCCTCCCTCCAGGACCTGGGTATCTCAGGCACTGCGCTCTCCCTCCTCTCATCCTGCCTCAGCGATCGGACCTACCGGGTAACCTGGAGAGGATCTGTGTCTGAACCTTGTCCTCTCACTACTGGGGTCCCTCAAGGCTCGGTCCTCGGTCCTCTCCTCTTCTCCCTGTATTACATTACATTACATTTCATTTAGCTGACGCTTTTATCCAAAGCGACTTACAATAAGTGCATTCTACCGTTTACAACAAGAATCAGAACAAGAATCACGAAGGTACAATTTCGACAAAAAGTTCAACTACAAAGTGCTATCAGTAAGAGCCGTTTCAGTGCTACTAAAGTGCTACTTTCTTTATTCAAGGTATAGTCGGAAAAGATGTGTTTTTAGTTTGCGACGGAAGATGTAGAGACTTTCGCTCGCATGGCTTTTCCTACCATAGCTATGCTGATGACACCCAACTGATCCTCTCGTTTCCCCAATCGGAAACACAGATAGCAGCACGAATCTCTGCCTGTCTGACTGACATCTCACAATGGATGTCCGCACACCACCTGAAAATTAACCCTGACAAGAGGGAATTACTTCTCCTTCCAGGGAAAGTCTCCCCCACTCACGACCTGACGATTACTTTCAACAACTCAGTCTTGGCCCCGACCCCGACTGCCAGGAACCTCGGTGTGACCCTTGACAGTCAACTCTCCCTGACTGCCAACATTACCGCAACAACTCGTTCCTGTAGATTCATGCTGCACAACATCAGGAGAATACGTCCACTTCTCACCCAGAAGGCAGCACAGGTTCTCGTCCAGGCTCTGGTCATCTCGCGTCTAGACTACTGTAACTCCCTCCTGGCGGGTTTACCTGTTGGTGCCATCCGACCTTTGCAGCTCATCCAGAATGCAGCAGCTCGACTGGTCTTTAACCTGAAATTCACCCACACTACTCCGCTCCTCCGCGACCTTCACTGGTTACCGGTGGCCGCCCGCATCCGCTTCAAAACATTGGTACTGGCGTACCGTGCAACGAACAGATCTGGTCCAGTCTACATCCAGGACATGGTAAAACCTTACACCCCATCTCGTGCGCTCCGCTCGGCTTCTGCCAATCGCCTTGTAGCTCCGTCACTGAGAGCTAAACACTCAACAAAGTCTCGACTGTTCTCTGTCCTGGCTCCTCGATGGTGGAATGAGCTCCCCATTGACATCAGGACATCAGAAAGTCTCTACATCTTCCATCTCAAACTAAAAACATATCTTTTCCGACTATACCTTGAATAAAGGATGTAGCACTTTAGTAGCACTGAAATGGCTCTTACTGATAGCACTTTGTACCTTCTTGATTCTTGTTGTTCTGATTCTTGTTTGTAACCGTAGAATGCACTTATTGTAAGTCGCTTTGGATAAAAGCGTCAGCTAAATGACATGTAATGTAATGTAATGTAATGTATATGTATATGTATATGTATACATGTATATATATCTATGATTCCATGAATGTAACATGATATACAGTAGACCGTAGACACAGCAACGGTGAGCAATGAGGGTTAAGTGTCTTGCTCAAGGACATATACATGTATATGTATGTATGTATAAATATATACATATATATATATATATATATGTATATATTTATTAATTCAAGCCCCCCCCCCCCCCCGTCCCTTTGTGGTCAGTTTCCGTCGACATTCCCGAGCGGTTGCTTGTGTCATCGCCATGGAAACTGTTGCTGGCGACCGAAATGCCATTCTCAGACAGTGAAAGAAAGATTCTCCATTAATATTTGATCATGTAGGAAACTTAAATTGCAAAGCACGAGTATATATACATATATATATACATATATATATATATATATAGTATATATCTCATGATCCATTTCCTCAGAACGAGCTAATATGTTTCATCTGTGCAAACATTTTGGAGAAATAAAGTTTTTAAGATGAAAAAAATATATTTCATGAATGGGACTGGAGGCACCATGGTGATGTCATATCACTTGCTAATTGATAATTGATCCATTAAAACTACACGTGGTCTCTTGTGGCCACGATGAGAACTACAACCACGAACATTCAGAAACTCAACATAAAAACTATTCATGAAAAGAAAACCATCTGGAGGACATTGTTTCCACCTGCAGCACACCTGGCTCATCTCACCACAAGTTTAGTAAGAACCGCAGAACAAACACCTGATCTGGTCCATCCAGACCTGATCCAGCCCATCCAGCCCATCCAGCCCTGATCTAGCCCATCCAGACCTGATCCGGTCCATCCAGACCTGATCCGGCCCATCCAGACCTGATCCGGTCCATCCAGCCCTGATCCGGCCCATCCAGACCTGATCCGGCCCATCCAGACCTGATGCGGCCCATCCAGCCCTGATCCGGCCCATCCAGACCTGATCCGGCCCATCCAGACCTGATCCGGTCCATCCAGACCTGATCCAGCCCATCCATTTATTCTGATCACGGAACAGAAAGCATTAATTGACAAACGTCATGGCTGCAGCACGAGAGCTCGACATGAAGCAGAGCAGGCGTGAGCCGGGACGCCTTAATGAGGCCGCACAGTGTGTGTGTGTGTGTGTGTGTGTGATCGGAGACGGACGTGTTGAAAAAAACACACTGACGCAGGATAGCGTCCTCTTTTATACATGCAGGGATGTGTCCCCAATCAACAACATGCAGTCAGAAACAACACACAAAGACCCCCCCCCACCCACACACACACACACACACATCTTGCAGTGTCTCTACACATGAGGCCTTCTGTGTTTCTCTGCCCCATTTCTTTCTGCCGGCACAGAGATGAAATATCTGATTAATATTAAGGAGGACGACACCCTAACCCACATACTGCATCCTGCACCCAGCAACCCACTGCTTCCTGTAGCAGAAAACACACACACACACACTGGAAATTATACTGTGTGTAAATGCATATGCATGCTGGTGCTGCAGAGTACAAGGTGTATCTTTCTCTCGTGGATTGATTGATTGCTCTGAATACCTGCCATTCAATAATCAATGTACTTCATATCGTTCAAATCACACCATCACACCGCCTCTCTCCTCTGAACATCCGTCAATCCTTCACATTATTACACCTTTACCCCCCCCCCCCCACCCTTATTAAAACATAATAAGACTATATTGGCAACACATTCTAGTAAAGTGTGGAGCGCTCATTAGAAATGCGAGAGGGAGGGGAGGGGGGGGGAAGCAAATGGGATGTGAAGCCCAGCAAAGCAGGGAGGCTCTGGGAGACGAGAGCTGTCACTTTCCATTAGACACAGTCACACGGACGAAGAGGAAGAGGAAGAGCTGTGCAGCTGGGAGGTTTTCACCCCCCCTTCCTCTTCCTCTTCCTCTCAATGCATGCACCCATGTGTCTGGATGCATCACATGGCCGACCTCCGCTTCTGCTCCTACATCACCACGTTTATGTTTCGCTCTCCGCGGTCGCAAAACAAGTTATTTAAAGCGTCTCAAGACGTCACGTTGATTTAAGGCAGACACGATGTTGATTGAAGCCCAGCGTCACGAACATGCTCTGGTTTCATGACGTTAAGCACTAAGATATGTAAATTAGGTCTAACCCTAACTGTTGGTTTAGTGGTCTAAATGAAACCTTTATTAACCTACAGCTCATACGTGTTCCTCGTGCCTCGGCCGCTGAGGCTCATGGGTATCGAGGTGTTTGGGGCCACACACATACTGGAGCTAACGGCCCGAACATGAACCACGATGTCTGTTTTCACGTGATGCCTCTGGACCGGCAGCTGCTCGGCTGCATGAACCCTGGGTCTCTGTGACGGGTCACGGTGGTCTTCCTCACCACTCTTCCTCTCGGCTTGCTCCGTCTTCGTCAGACTCGACATCCCTCCCAGGTCTTCCTCCCTTGTGGACTTGGCCTCCTCGTGCTCCTCCTCTCGACGCTCCTGTCGTGCACCGTCATGAATACTGGAGCCGGGCCCGTCTGGTTCTGGTGCAGCCCGGGAGGCTGAGCCGGTGAAGCCTGGGAGTCCGTTACGACCGCTGCAGTTCACCGGCTGCTGAGCTCGGCCTGATCTGTGACGACCGCGGCATCGGTGGGAAGTCGTCTTTTGTCATCTTGTTTCATCTTCGTGCCAATCTCTGGGGCTAACCAGCTTCTGAAACGTCAGTTTGCCGTTTCTTTTCTGTTTCATCTCCACTTCGGTTCTGCGGTCGTTAAGTGTTCAGAATGCTGGTCGAGGATTAAAATGCATTAAATCCTTCAAAGTAAAAGTACCCACTGAGTATGTTTTATTTTCTCTGTCTGTCGGTCACTTGATGCCAGGTCTTACCGAGTCATCCTCCATTTAAAGGGAATGTCAGACGGGAAAGTCCTGTCTTCTAATCCTAAACATAATGTGCGCTTCACTAATTGTAATTGATCAACTTTACTGATAACGATCGTGTAATCAATAAGAGGAGCAAACTTTACGTTTATTTTAGATTATATATATATATATATATATATATATATTTATTAAGGCAGAGGTGATATCTGCATCATTCATTATCCTGTCGGCATAAATGTCTTCTTCTTCTTGAACTATATAAAAACATGTAAATAATATCTCCAACAGACCATAATGCATTTATATATTTTATAGTTATTACAGATGCAAAGCTGTGCATTCACTGTGCAACGCTTGTTTTAAAATGCTTTTCAACATTTTGAAGGCCGGCTGCCACTGAAGTGGTCAATTGTCCAATTTTGGCTTTTTTTTTTTTTTACGTTTGTGACATTTAACAACACATTTTCAATTATCGGCCACGGAGTCGGGGGACGTTTCTTCCCCCGACACAACGGGCACAATGCCTGCTGTCAAAGATGGCCTGGTTCTGGGACAAAATACCAACAATTTCCAAGATTCACCTCTCTTCCCCTCCGTCAGATCCCTCTCTCTCATCACTCCGGCTGCTTTATTCTGTACATTGTCAAAGCAAAATACACATCTTCTTCCTGCTTGCCTCAAAGAAATACCGCTCTGCCCCCAGCCCTCCGCCTGTGCTTTTATTTGACCTCTTGTGATCATTGAGTGTTCACAAAGAAATAAAGAAAAAACGTTTCCATCCTAATATTCCTGTTTGTTTGATGTGAGAAGACTTGACTCTCAATTAGTCGTCAATGGAATGAAACCAATTTAACGAGTTTCACATTTCCCTCCTTCCGAAATGAGACGCGCATCGCTTAAAAGTGACACCTACGCCCGCCTCGTACCGACGGTTTGATGCCAGAATAAAAAGCAGAATCAAATTAAAGTGGCTTCTCCTGCGGTCTGCAGCCGACTCCAGGATGACATCACAAAGATGGCACGGACAGAAATGTTCCCTTTTCCCAGAGTGCAGTGCTTCCTTCGAGCCGGATTCGGACCCAAACGTCTCCTGAATGAGCCGCGCTGTGAAGTGCTTTGCAGCCGCCATACACATGCAGTCATTAACCCTTTAATGCACATATGTCAAACTCAAGGCCCGCGGGCCAGATCCGGCCCGCCACGTCATTTTATGTGGCCCGCGACGGCTTGAAAGGCATGATCACCACCGCGGACCCGTTTTCAGTCGGTCGCGGATCCGTTTCCGGTTCGTCGCGGACCCGTTTTCGGTTCGCCGTGGACCCGTTTCAGTCGGTCGCGGACCCGTTTTTGGTTCGTCGCGTACCCGTTTTCAGTGGGTTGCGGACCTTTGCATGGGCAATATAAAAATCTTGTGCTTTTATTTTGAAGGGAATTTTGAATGCGGTAGAGTGCGTCTATTCACACTCCTCAGTGCTGCGTTCACAACACACTTGCATGAGTTTACACACGCACTATTTGTGATAGTTCACTTCATTCCCGACCTTTTTTTTATGTTTGTGCATGAAAGCAAGGCTGAAGTTGTAACATGATTATGTGTGTTGTATTACTTTGTGTCCTTAAGATGCACTTTGGGGTTTTTAATTGAGTGTAAAAGGGAATATTTCAAACTATTTTTTTTGTGTTGGCATGTGAGATTCTGTACCATTTCAGGCTCAAACGGCACCATCTTTTCATTAAATCCATTTGAGAAGTTGAGCATGTTCCTTGCTTTGGATCTCGGGTCATTCAGGGGTGATGGAGCAGCCAGACCAGTAGAACCACTGCCCCAGACCACATGCATGTTCTTATTGGCTAGTTATGTCCTTCTCAACTGTGACAAAAAAAGCTTTGAACAAAGTTAATATAACAACGATTGTTTGATCTTTGTCTTTGTTATTTTCTTCTGTTTTAAGGTTGATCTTTGATAGAGTAATGTGGGTAAATATATATATATATATATATATATATATATATATATATATATATATATATATATATATATATATATATATATATATATAAATAAATGCATGTACAATATTGTTACACTTGAATAAACAATACAAAGGCAGTTATTTAACAATATGTTCGGTAGTAGTTAAATTTATACAGTGTTACAGTTACAACCGGCCCTTTGAGGGCGACCATGATGCTGAAGTGGCCCGCGGTGAAAATGAGTTTGACACCACTGCTTTAATGTGTCCTCAGACTCCTGTTGCGGCTCACCAGCGGAACAGTCTGGTGGTCTGGTGGAGACGAGACTGTTTTGGTTTCCTTCTGTTTACTGCCGGTGACCTTCAGCTGGAGCTCTGCTTCTGTATGCCGCCCTCAGCTGGTCGGCACATGGAGGAGGACATCCTGAGCGTCATGTGAGGAGCAGCAACGTACCGAACGCTAACGTTGATCTGGATTACATGAAGTTCATGTGATGTGATGACGATGACGATGTTTAACAAGCGGCTCCTCGGCTGAAGGCCGGAGGTCTCGGTGGATGACGGGTCAGACAAACACGGGACTTTCACCCAGGAGACCTGTGTTCGTATCTCGAACATCAGACTATTGTTCTGAGATTAACCCTCGATGGTTGTGTTGCCTTCACAGCTTTAACCACACGGCTTTGTGCGTTTATGATGTGAAACGTATTTATGAAACGTTTAGGCTCTAACATAAGGGGTTTGCAGAAAAATATTTTTTTAGCAAACTTTGAAATCTATTTTTTGTGGCGATATTGCAGCGTTGACATTTGGTGCATTTCACAAAACATTCATACAATTACATTTGTATTAAATATTAACAGAAATGTGGATTTCATGACTAAAAAGCAAATAATAGAATATATCAGAAAAAGACAAAGTTTGTGATGGATCGTTTCTCAATTAGTGATCGGGACTGAAGATCGATTCATATTTGCTTGAACGTACAAAACCAACATTGTCTTCTGTCTACGACATTGTGTGTTTATATCTCGTGTTGCCACAGGAGCTGGTCTTCAGCCTCTGGAGGGGAACGTGAACCATCAGAAGACAACAGAAAGACACAATCGAGGCTCTCAACACAAAGATGGATGTCATGAACGCACAGAGCACTTAGTTAGGCTCTTATATCTTATAGGCTTATAGTCGAGCTCGAGCACACTCCAGGTCCATGAAGCCAATGTGAGCTCAGCCAGGCTCATGAAGACGGCTTCCACCTTCACAGAAATACACACATGGTTGTTGTTGTTGTTGTTTTCTTTTGGTGACACAACAATGTGAAAAAGCTTTATTTTGTTATTTAAATCCCCGCTCAGGGCCTCGCTCATCCAATCTGAACTCCACGTTGTAGTGACGTGTGTGATGTAGTGTTTCCATCACGGCTGTAAATAAGAGCCTCACTCCACTGCTCATATATCCATAAACATATAAAAGTTTTAAAAAACCTGCCCGATGATCATGACACCAGGATCAATGTCATCATCATAACTCCATCATGGAGGTGTTGAGCAAACACTTTGATTTATTTGCTCATGATTAGGGGCGCATGCCTTTAGGGGGGGGGGGGGGGGGGGGGGGGGGGGCGGGGATGAAAGAGGGGGAAGGACAAAGAGGGAAGAGAAGAGAAAGGAGACAAGAGAGCCAATACAGTGAATGAAAGAGAGGTGGAGAGGTGGAAGGGTTGAGAAAAGAAAAAAAAGGGAGAGAGGGGGGTGGAGTAATTCAGAGAATGCAAGGCACTGCCCCCTCTCTCTCTCTCTCTCTCTCTCTCTCCCTCTCCACTCCTCCTCCGGGGTGGAAATTCATCCTTCAGGCCGGTAGCGGACATTTGAGTGGAGGACCTCGGCGGTGCGGGACGTGGAGGCTTTGAGGTCCGACAGCAGGACCGCAGGACGCGGGCAGCGGCCGCGACTTACACTTTGGGTTCTCCTGCTATTCTCACCACTGAACGCAACATTTTTTTTATTTTTTATTTTAATTTTTAAATTTTTTCCCGGTTCCACTTCAGGATTTCGTGGTTTCATTTTTAAAATCCGGGCACCATAAATATATATATATAGAGAGAGAGATTTATATATATTTCCTTTATTATTGCGAATCAGGCTTCCCACCTTCCACCGAGACTACTAACTTTGGACACCGAAGACAGCCTGTCGCCAGTCGGGGAGGAGGAGGAGGGTGGAGGTGGTGGAGGAGGTGGGGGGGCTGCCGAGAAGGAGCTTTGACACCGAGCAGCAAGCCTATTTGTCCGCTTGACTGTGCGCGAGGGACGGGAAGCGCGGAGGACCGAGCTCCCCGGTCGCCAGCAGCTTGTTTTTCCCACCGCACGGAGGAAGCGGCGGAAAGAGACGAGAGGATTTAGCCTGAATTACAACACGGGAATTAACCCTGGAGGAGATTTCACGGTCAGTTTCTTTCTTCCTCCTCTTCTTCTTCAAATGCCTCCGTCTTATCGCCCTGCGTGTCTCTGTTTGGCCGGATATGTGGCGTGAATCTCGGCGTGAATCTGGGGCTGAACCCGTCCGTGTTGCTGGAGAGAGAAAGTGCTCGTGGGACTGGGGCGGCCGATCAAAGGAGATCAAATAAGCGCCGAATGGCTACTGTTGCAATATTACTGCACGCGCACACGCACGAGAGAGAGTCGGGACTGTATAGCGTGAAAATCGGTGCTTTTCGACAATACATCCGGGTTCGGCTCCGCGGGGTTTTTTCGTGTGTATGTGCGCGCGTGTGTGTGCGCGCGTGCACGCAGCGGTAGCGGCGCCGCAGCTCTGTGGGTCGGGATATTTTTAGGCGGCGTTACGCTGTGTTATTAGCTGGCTCGCTGGGGCTACTTATCCCGGCTGCTGCCTTTAACCAAGCGCTCCTCCGCCCTGCTCTCCCTCCCTCCCTCCCTCCCTCCTTTACCTTCCCCTCCTTTACCTTCCCCTTGTCTCCCCCCCCGCCGTGTTGGACAGCTGAAGCCCCCCACGCTCATTCCTCTGGCTTCCAACCCGAACAGGTGCATTGTTGTTTTTTAAAGCCAGGCCAGAACCTGCTGTAGTCCGAGAGACCAGGGCCTCTCGATACCGGGGACCGGGTCTCACGGGCTCAGTTTGTGGGGCTAGTTAGGCGTCCAGGTGAAGGGACAGTGCCCCCCAAAGTAACACAGTTTGCAGAACCCGCACCCAGAAGTGGCCTCATTGTTCTGGGTTCGGTTCCTCCGGCTCCACTACTGGGGTCGCTCGCGCGCCAATGGGGTGCGAAGTTGGGGTGTAAAACCTGCACCATGAGCACGAGCTCCACAACTCCCGCTGTGTCGGAGAGATGAAGGGTTCTTGAACACAACACGCATTAAAAACAACACCCTTCCCAAAAGTAAAAATGAGCCGACCTAAAAGGAGGTGAGACGCGCGCGCGTACCGGTGGATGTTCTCGCCCACCTTCGTCGTGATTCCTCTCACGTATGCTTTGCCATGGAGACGTTTGACAGCCTGCCGCGGCCTGGGTATGTCTCCTTTGACCGGGGACAAAGAGAGGGGGAGAGAGAGAAGGGGGTGACGTCCCATAAAGGAAACTAGGACCCATAAATACTATGATGATATGTTGGTGTTGGGGGTCCTCAGCCACCCAAGACATGTTGAGATCACCTCAAGGGGCCACATGAGACTTTCAAACTCGTGGGATTTTTGAGACCTGCGTATTCTCTATGTATGTTTGTTACACGACACAGGTGTCTGATTCTTATTGTATTTTTTAGGTAACGTATGAAAACGTAAACGTCACACTGAACAAATTACAATATAATTTAATGTAAGAAAGTTTCTAGAAGTTTCTCCATAAAGAGGATCCAGAAGTGAGGGACCCACGGAGCTGCTTTGAGGCGTTTATGGTCCTGATATGAATGTCACGTCGTTATGTTTTATGACGCGTCTATATTGAGCTGGTACGACCGCAGGGTGCTACACAGGCCTTTAAATAGATGGTCCCCATAATGGTTTTGACTGGAACCAGTATGGCTATTCTTTGTAGGTGTCTCCCCCCCCCCGCCCCCCCACATGTGAAAACATACACTTTTAATTAAAGAAGTATTTTATATTACGTGTCTAAATTGAGCGTAAACAACCTTAAAGTGCTACATTTGACTTTTAATAAATATACATGGGGCTTTCAAAAGCTCTGATACTGGTTTGTACTGAAGCCCCCCCCCCCCCCCCCCCCCTAAGGGCGGCAGAGGCTTCAGGTCTGGCCCCGACTACAAAGGGGGGGAGGGGGGTTGCAGCCTGACCTTTCTCAGGTTCTGGTAGTGGTCCAGGTCTTGACTGGAAGAGCTCTCGGCCTCTTTCCATCAGGGAGCTCTGGTTTACCCCCCCCCCCCCCCCCACACACACACACACACACACACACACACACACACACACACACACACACACACACACACACACACACACACACACACACACACACACACACACACACACACACACACACACACACACATTCAAAGGGCTTCAACTGTGGCTACCTGGGTGCTGGGTGTCATTACTCACCCTAAGGCCCGTGGGGGGCCTGGAGGCCCGCCTCCTTTCCCATCGCCCCCTATGGACGCTGATCAATATCCTCAGAGCTCAGTCGCTCCATTATTTAGCCCACGACGACGTGTGTGTGTGTGTGTGTGTGTGTGTGTGTGTGTGTGTGTGTGTGTGTGTGTGTGTGTGTGTGTGTGTGTGTGTGTGTGTGTGTGTGTGTGTGTGTGTGTGTGTGTGTGTGTGTGTGTGTGTGTGTGTGTGTGTGTGTGTGTGTGTGTGTGTGTGTGTGTGTGTGTGTGTGTGTGTGTGTGTGTGTGTGTGTGTGTGTGTGTGTGTGTGTGTGTGTGTGTGTGTGTGTGTGTGTGTGTGTGTGTGTGTGTGTGTGTGTGTGCACATGACTCATTTTGCAGGTTATGAAAATGTGTTTTTCCTCTGGAGGGTTACTTCTGGTATTTTCCTGTTGTGTATTGACCACATCTGTTGGAAGTTGTTGTGAATTCATTCACCTGAAGCGTCTTTTGACTGCCGCAGAATAATGTGAAAAAAAAAAAAAGTGGGAAAACGCCTCAAAATGTTCACATCCTGAAAGTGAAAAACAAAGAGTAAAATGTATTTCTGAATGCAGCTTAAACACATGAAGCATAGACTTCTATACAACCAGAGGAGTCGCCCCTGGTGGTCAGGAGAGAGAATGCAGCTTTAACACATGAAGCATAGACTTCTATACAACCAGAGGAGTCGCCCCTGGTGGTCAGGAGAGAGAATGCAGCTTTAACACATGAAGCATAGACTTCTATACAACCAGAGGAGTCGCCCCCTGGTGGTCAGGAGAGAGAATGCAGCTTTAACACATGAAGCATAGACTTCTATACAACCAGAGGAGTCGCCCCCTGGTGGTCAGGAGAGAAAATGCAGCTTTAACACATGAAGCATAGACTTCTATACAACCAGAGGAGTCGCCCCCTGGTGGTCAGGAGAGAGAATGCAGCTTTAACACATGAAGCATAGACTTCTATACAACCAGAGGAGTCGCCCCCTGGTGGTCAGGAGAGAGAATGCAGCTTTAACACATGAATCATAGACTTCTATACAACCAGAGGAGTCACCCCCTGGTGGTCAGGAGAGAGAATGCAGCTTTAACACATGAAGCATAGACTTCTATACAACCAGAGGAGTCACCCCCTGGTGGTCAGGAGAGAGAATGCAGCTTTAACACAAGAAGCATAGACTTCTATACAACCAGTCGTAGTAAAACGCACTGTGGGGGGGACTTTTTTGTACGATATCAGGTCGTATTGTGAATATCTAATATACCATAAATTCCATACTTTCTACAACCAGCTTGTGGTGAAACGGGCCCAAAGTGTTAAACTTGTTTTCATTTCAAACTAAAAAAGGAGTTCCGGCTTTAAAAAAAACACAAAGAAGAATGTAAAATGTATAAATCATAACTCGTTTGCCCTCTGATTTCTTTTGAACCTTCTTTTGTTTGTTTTATGATTGTCAGCGACTCAGAGAGTGAAGCCGCCTCATAACCAACGTCAGATTGATAAACGTGTGTGTGTGTGTGTGTGTGCGTGTGCGCCCTTGAAAAATATTGCTTTATTAAATTGTAACGCTCTTTTGAAGCAGCGACTATGTAAACCCCCCCCCCTCTCCCCTCTGAGGTCTGAGCTGCAAATGGAGGTCAAAGTGAACACTTGAAGGACGTTTGGGAACGCCGAGCCGGGCTGCTGCTCCGTCTCTCCTCACATGTCCTTCCCTCTCCCAGCTTCCTGCTGTCACCCCCCTCCCTCCCCCTCCCACCCCCCCCCCCCCCACTCTGCTCATTTTCTCCCTCACATTTTCCGTTAACCCCAGTTCTCTCCCTCGTTCGCCCGTTTCTCCGAGTGCTCCTGCAGTCTCCTGTCAATCAAGATGTTCAGTTACCCCCCCCTCCTCCTTGTCACACCACAAATTCCTTCACTTGCGCACACACACACACACACACACACACACACACACACACACACACACACACACACACACACACACACACACACACGGTGAGCCGGTGTGAAGTGGAGCTGGTGGTGTTTGACTGTGAGATTTAACATGTCAGTTCCTCTCAAGTCGTTTCCTTAGCTCTCTCTCACACACACACACACACACACACCAAAAGCTGTCGGATAAAAGAAAAACAACAATAAAGAAGTGTGTGTGTGAAGCGATGGTGACTTTCCTGAAACATGTTTTAATGGAAAGTTTTCACTTGGTTGAGTTCAGCTTCCAGAACGAGACGTAGCAGCTACGCTAACGATGTAGCGGCTACGCTAACGATGTAGCGGCTCCGTCAAAAACATCTCCGGCGGTCCTCCGGGTCGTTTCAGGTTAGGGTTACTCAGCACATTTAAACATTATATAAGATTTAAGTGGTGGTGTGTGTGTGTGTGTGTAGAGACAAAACCAAAGCAGAGTTCCAGGGTTTCCTCACAAAACCACAAAACAGACCCATGAGCTCTTCTCTGAACATACAGCACATGTAAAGTGTGTGTGTGTGTGTGTGTGTGTGTGTGTGTGTGTGTGTGTGTGTGTGTGTGTGTGTGTGTGTGTGTGTGTGTGTGTGTGTGTGTGTGTGTGTGTGTGTGTGTGTGTGTGTGTGTGTGTGTGTGTGTGTGTGTGTGTGTGTGTGTGTGTGTGTGTGTGTGTGTGTGTGTGTGTGTGTGTGTGTGTGTGTGTTCTCCTGCAGCAGTGTTCAATAGCTATTAAGCCGATCGTCACGTTGATGGCTGCAGCGACAGCTCCAGTTAATCTGAACCTCTTCAGCCTCCAAGAGCAGCTTTTTACTGAAGACTGAGGCTCTGCTGCTGTTGACCCGTTGACACACACACACACACACACACACACACACACACACACACACACACAGCATGTTTACTCTAAAGGTGAGCACAGAGGTCTGTTCTGTAGAGACGAGCCACACTGGAGCTCCTTTCATGGAGGCGGAGCATTCCTCACCTCTTTGTGTCGTTACACAAACAGATGAGGCCAGCGTGTGTGTGTGTGTGTGTGTGTGTGTGTGTGTGTGTGTGTGTGTGTGTGTGTGTGTGTGTGTGTGTGTGTGTGTGTGTGTGTGTGTGTGTGTGTGTGTGTGTGTGTGTGTGTGTGTGTGTGTGTGTGTGTGTGTGTGTGTGTGTGTGTGTGTGTGTGTGTGTGTGTGTGTGTGTGTCTGCCTCATGAAACAAAATAAAAAACAAGATTACTAATTTGAGAGTCCTCTGGTTGTATAGAAGTCTATGCTTCATGTGTTAAAGCTGCATTCTCTCTCCTGACCACCAGGGGGCGACTCCTCTGGTTGTATAGAAGTCTATGCTTCATGTGTTAAAGCTGCATTCTCTCTAGTGACCACCAGGGGGCGACTCCTCTGGTTGTATAGAAGTCTATGCTTCATGTGTTAAAGCTGCATTCTCTCTCCTGGCCACCAGGGGGTGACTCCTCTGGTTGTATAGAAGTCTATGCTTCATGTGTTAAAGCTGCATTCTCTCTCCTGACCACCAGGGGGCGACTCCTCTGGCTGTATAGAAGTCTAAACTTCTATACGGACTCTAAACGCCGAGATCAAACATTCGGTTTTATGTGCACCGAAAAAACAAAAAAATGTTTAGACAGAACTTTGCTGAAAAACCTAAAACTAGCAAAGGGACTCAAATTAAACCGGAAAGACAACACACACCAAAAGTGAACAAACTAACAGCACGGTGCAGAAGCAAACACACACATACCACAACCACCACCATCATCCTCCTCCTCCTCCTCCTCCTCCTCCTCATGGGTGGAGGTTCCTGTTGCTGCGAGGGGTAACAAACACGTTCCCCGTGTAGAGGATTAAAGACAACTCGTCTCCAGAGGACTCCTGTCACACACACACACACACACACACACACACACACATATATGAAAGAGCCGCCCGAGGCGCTGCTCTGTCATCTGCTCTGTGTTTAAGTCCGGCGCCGCTTGAAGTTCACCTCGGTCCAGGTGTTCGTGGGCCGGCGCCGCTGGGATGAGCCCAGTTCTGTTTTGAACATTTGGGGGCGGAGCTGCAACCCCCCCCCCCCCCTCCATCCCCCCGGATACTTTTTTAGCCGCAGCACCAAATGGAATTATTATGACTTTTTATTAGTAATTTTACAACCATGCATCCACAACGTATATGAGCAGCAGATCGTTACTTGTTTTGTTTTTTATTCATTTATTTTTATCCTCAGCTGTAAATAATTGAATTATTAAAATGCAAATCCGCAAGAAACAAATTTTTTTTTTTCTTCTTCCCCTTTTTCATTTTTAAGTAAAGACTAAAGAGGAGCTGTTGTTTTGTTTACATGTAGGGGGGGGAGGGGGGGGGGGTGGTAAACCCCTCTTTGAAGTGCTGGTTCTTCTTCCTTGTTCCTCTGAGGCACTGCAGACTGGATCCAGCTCATTGTTTGCCCAGGAGGTACAGGAGGTACAGGAGGTACAGGGGGTACAGGAGGTACAGGAGGTACAGGAGGTACAGGGGGTACAGTAGGTACAGGGGTTACAGGGGGTACAGGAGGTACAGGGGGTACAGGAGGTACAGGGGGTACAGGGGGTACAGGAGGTACAGGAGGTACAGGAGGTACAGGGGGTACAGGGGGTACAGGAGGTACAGGGGGTACAGGAGGTACAGGAGGTACAGGGGGTACAGGAGGTACAGGGGGTACAGGAGGTACAGGAGGTACAGGAGGTACAGGAGGTACAGGAGGTACAGGAGGTACAGGGGGTACAGGAGGTACAGGGGGTACAGGGGGTACAGGACCCCCTTTAGGAGACCGCCACCCTCTTACATTTGTAAAATGTAAAAACAAAACAAGAGTTGTTTACTCTCCGATAGCCCTCGAACACATCGTGTGTGTGCGTTCGAAAGGGAATTGGAATGCACCTGAGAGGGAAAGTTCAGGGATTAAAGGGCACAAGATAAGTGTGTGTGTGTGTGTGTGTGTGTGTGTGTGTCTCAGTCTCATGTTGCCCGGCTGTCTTTTTCTGTCATCTGTCACCAACATACACACACACACACACACACACACACACACACACACACACACACACACACACACACACACACACACACACACACACACACACACACACACACACACTCACACTCTGACCCAGCTGTCACTATATCTCAAGTCTCAGCTGGTGGTCCCAGTAGCTCTACATGTAGGACACACACACAGTTTGAGGAGTTGTCAAGACACACACACACACACACACACACACACACACACACACACACACACACACACACACACACACACACACAGAAGCCTTCATAAGAAAGCACAACTTCAGCAGTCTAATTGGAGTGAAATCTAATTACTCCCACTACCTAAACAATAATTATATTTCCTCCTCGTTTCCCCAACCTTGCTCTCTCTCTCCCTCTCTCTCTCCCTCTCTCTCTCTCTCCCTCTCTCCCTCTCTCTCCCTCTCTCTCTCCCTCTCTCCCTCTCTCCCTCTCCCTCTCTCTCCCTCTCTCTCTCTCTCTCTCTCTCTCTCTGTTAATTATTTCATGTTTCATTTTTTGCAGTGGTTTGCAGTGTTTATAATTAGCCTACTGAGATGAGCAAAGCATTGCGGTGCTTTCCCCCTTATGAGCTGTTAGCCTGCGCACACACACACACACACACACACACACACACACACACACACACACACACACACACACACACACACACATACACACACTATGAGCTTCATAAGTGAAAGCTCTGATGTTTTCACCGTTCCAAAACCCCAGACTCTAATCAAAGTGGACGTGTGTTTGGCTGCGTCCGCAAAAGAACCGCGAGCCCGAGACCCACCTCGAAGTCCACATCCAGAAATATATAAATATAAATTTATATATATATTTATTTCTGATCCAGAACCTCTCATATTGGATCCAGAAGCTCTCAGTAGGGAAAAAACTAAATAATATTTTGCGCGTTCTTCTTCCGGTAAAACAATCTTTGTTCTATTCGCCCAGCGGGTTCTGTTTGTGGATGAGGATCTTGTTTTTGGAGATAATAAAGTCACCACGGGTCGCCTGTAACTATAGAATACACACACACACACACACACACACACACACACACCCTGTCTGTGTTTGGGAGCGCTGGGAGGTCCGGAAGCTCCGCCCACCTGCAGTATGTCAGGTCATGGTTTCCCTGTTTTTGTGTTTTGGACATCTGGAGCTCCTCCACGCCCAAACGGCGTTCCTCTTTTTGGGATCATATTCCGTATCATCTGCGCCCCAAAGCATCCGGCATGAGCGGGTGTGGGATCGGACCCCCGGCCTCGTGTTGTATGAGGTTCATGTCTCCTCCTACTTGTCACAGCGGTGCGTTCGAGGAGCGGCCGGAACTTTTCCAGCGGGAGGCCGGATTCCTACTTTTGTTTTTTGAAGGTTTTCTTTTCGGCGCTATTTTTTTCACCTCTGTTGACATGAAGGAGTTCTGGTCTTCCTGCTGGTCCGGGTTCCTCATGAGCACTTCACTGTCTTTCTGTCCCGTTTTATTCTCCTCTCTTTCCCTCCTCGTCTCCTCTCATGGAATGTTTTTATTTTTCTTCTTCAAAATGCAGCCGATCTAATTACAAATGTCATGAGTGGACATGTAACTAATAATGACTCATTTCAATATGTTTGTATTTGTTCTTGAACGCTCGACACTAAAACTGGTCAGAAATCAGCTTTTGGTCGCAAACAACTATAATAATAATAATAATATAAGTGAGCCTAATAATAAACCTTTATGGCAGGAACAAACAAATCTTTTAACTACACATGTTCCGGGGCCCTTCTTCGTCTCCTCCTTTCAGGACTTTTGGATCAGTTTGCACATTCGCTGGTTGTAACTGTTTCTATTCATACCTCTCTGTCTCTGGGGGCGGGGCTTGGTCGTGACAGGCGTCAGTGTCACCTGACAGTCTGGGAACGTCCCCCTGAAGGAATGTGACCATTTTAAGAAGCCCGCCCCTCCTGCTGGGATCTCGGGCCGCTCGGCCAATAATAGAGGCGTCAGCTGCGACTGGGGGTTTGAGAGGTGAAACGGGGTCGGGGACTTTCACTGCAATGCTGATGTGGTCTCAGGATCATCCTGGTCTCTGGTCTCTGGTCTGTGGTTGCTGGTCTGTGGTCTGGTTTCGCAGGTCTTCTTCTTCTTCTTCTTCTTCTTCTTCTTCTTCTTCTTCTTCTTCTTCTTCTTCTTCTTCTTCTTCTTCTTCTTATGGGAAGCTATCAAACCCTTTCTTGACATTTTTACCTTTTGGTGCCTTGAAAGCTCCTCCCTCCCCATCCCTCCCCCATCCCTCCTTCCTCCTCTCCTAAAAACCCAAACCCAACAGATCCAGATGCCTTTCAGGGTTAAGAGACGGTTCCTCAACAGGGTTTGGTTCCCTCCAGTGATCCCGACGAGGCCCAGCAGCTCTTTGGTTGGAGGACGAAGCCCCCGTTGTTAAACACATTACATTACATTACATTTAGCTGACGCTTTTATCCAAAGCGACTTACATGATATACAGTAGACCGTAGACACAGCAACGGTGAGCAATGAGGGTTAAGTGTCTTGCTCAAGGACACAACGACGCAGACTGCCAGAGCCGGGGTTTGAACCACCGACCTTCTGATTGAAAGACCGACTTGCTAACCACTGAGCCACAGTCGCCCACCAAATAGGAAACGCATGTGCCCTCTGCTAACTATAGCCCCCCCCCCCAGCCCGCTCCATGAGGCCAGGTTCCAGTTCCCTGTTTATTTTTAGGGCGTCCTCGCTGCCCTGACAGCGGAGACGGAGCCGTCACGTCTGGATGTTTTTATTTCTGTCCCCGGGGGGGGAGGGGGCGTTCAAGTGCGTTCGGACACAAAGGTGTCGCCATGGCACCCGCTGAACTAGTTTCAGCTCCCTCGTTTATACCCGGCGGCCATCTTGGATTACTTTCTAGAGAACTTTTAGCGAATGAGCGCGGAGAGTTCATTGCAACGAAAACTGAACTTCAAAGAGTTCAAATATATATATATATATATATATATATATATTCTTGACTTGGCAAAAGTAATAAAGTGAGAAAAAGCTTCCTGAAGGGATCGTGATTAAAAGGAAGTGAAGGAGCAGCGACTGAGAGGCTCCTCCCCCTCCCCCCCCCAATCCCCTCGCGGTGACTCTACCTTCTCTTTAGGGCAGAGTGGAGTCACAGCGGGGGGGGGGGGGCTTTCTTCTTTTTCCTGCTTTCCGTCCATCTCTTTCTCTCCTTAACGAAAAGCCCTCTCTGGGGCATTTGACACACACACACACACACACACACTGTCTCTCACACACACACACACACACACACACACACACACACACACACACTCTGGAGGGGATCCTCTCCATGAAAGAGGCGTATGAATAACAAACCCCAGTCCTCCACACTCACAATGGAACACCAGCACACACACACACACACACACACACACACACACACTCAGTCTGACCCCCTCACAATAGAGGAGGCATGCATTCATTACTGGTTCCAAGAAAGCTTTAGAGGGTTTCATCATTGTTGGCTGATCCAGAGTCCCACCGTATATCCCCCCCCCCCCCCCCCTTCTGAATGACCCACCGATGAGCTGCTCACAAAGTGTTTGAGCTTGTGAGAGGAGAGAGAATTGTTACCAACTAATCAGATTACTTTGCAGCCCCCCCCCCCCCGTCTTCACCATGGCCTCCATCCAGTTTGATATTTGCGTCGCACGAATCATTTTAAGGGGCTGAACTTATCGAGGGATTGACTTTTGCGTCTGTGCGAGGCGCTTTTAGGTCGAGATGTTTTATATGAACCCCCCCCCCCCTCCTCCCCCCCGCTCACTCCCTAACCAGCCTTCTGTCATTGTGTCTCCAAACAGATCTTAAGGTGTCGGCACAATGGACTCCTAACCCTCTGAGGGGTTTCACACAAAAGGGCCGAGGAGAGAAGAGGAGGAATAAAGCCGACGGAGGAGGAGGAAGAGGAGGAGGAGCCGGGCGGACAAACCGGAGAGGAAGGGCCATTTGAAAAGGAGGGATTTGCTGTATCTGTCGGGGTGCATGCCCCCCCCTACGTCCCCCCTCCCACTCGGACATCCTCTTTTTTACTTCCCTTCTTCCCGCGCTGACCTCACAGAGGATGCACAACATGGAGTGGAGTCGTGGGCCGCCCAGGACTAGAGCCCTGCTGCTGGGCTTCCTGCTGGCCGCGGCGGCGGGCTGGCTCCCCGCGGCGACCGGCGGCGACGCCGAGATCGACGCGCTGGGCAGGATGCTGCTGGCGGAAGGGGGCGGGGCTGGAGGAGGGCGCCACCTGGAGGCCTCCATGCACTCCTCGCTCCTCCAGGACTTCCGGGACGCGACGGACGGCATCCGAGCGCTGGAGGCGGAGCCGGCCGAGCAGAACGCGGCGACGCCCGCGACCGCCTTCCCAGACTCCTCGGCGGTCGTGGGTCGGATCTTCCAGATGACGGTGCCGAACGAGATGGAGGACGTTTACCTGGGCGATATCGTCAAGGTGAGTCATCGCCTCTCGCTGCTCATCGTTTGACCCCTGAGGTTTGACTTCCTGGAACCAGGTCCTAGTGGGACCAGCGTGGAGGTTTTAAGTGTTTCACAGTCTGCAGACTGAACGGTATCGATCGCACGTTTCCTCACCAGATCTCTGAAGTCCTCTTGTGTTTGACCTGCTTTGAGCTTTTCTTCAGCCGGGGAACAAACCAAAATGTTAGGAAGCTGTGCTCCGACTATGAGGGGAGGGGGAGGGGGGGGGGGACCTTTGGCGCCGGCTGCATCTGTATTCCGGTGCTGCCGGGACTCCACCGGCTGCTGTTGTTAATGGAAGTGGCCGCTGGACCGGGTTCTGCTGGCCAGCACACGAGTGCTCTCCACGGCCTGATTACCCAGTTTACCAGCGTGATTAGCTGATGGGCTGGGGTGGGGGGGGGTGGGGCTTGCTGGCAGCTCTTCACTTCCTGTCTTCCCTCTCTCTCGTTCCAGGACACTACAGACATTCGCTGAACATCTTTTGTACTTTTGGTTCTCAGAAAAAAGATAATTCAGAATCCAGCGGGGAAGTGAGGAGGAGGGGGGAGGGTGGGGGGAGAGAGGGGGAGCTACTAGTGAATAGTATTGTGTTTTTTTATTATAAATATTTTTTTGCCTCAAAGCATGAGTTGCATATTCCTCTTTGAATATTCTAACATGTATTTGCATGCAGATTAAAAATAGTTCAGGAATTCATTAAGTCATTGAATGTCCTCACAAAAATAGAAATACAGGGATGCATGCATGCGTGTGCATGTGTGTGCATACATGCGTCAGTTGGTCAGCACAAAAGAATAAACTCACGAATGCATACGTGTGTGTCTGTACCTGTACATGTATCCTTATGGGGACCACTTGGTTTTATCACCCTGTGAGGACATTTCACCCGGTCCCCACTTCTCCGTTTCACTGTGTGTGTGTGTGTGTGTGTGTGTGTGTGTGTGTGTGTGTGTGTGTGTGTGTGTGTGTGTGTGTGTGTGTGTGTGTGTGTGTGTGTGTGTGTGTGTGTGTGTGTGTGTGTGTGTGTGTGTGTGTGTGTGTGTGTGTGTGTGTGTGTGTGTGTGTGTGTGTGTGTGTGTGTGTGTGTGTGTGTGTGTGTGTGTGTGTGTGTGTGTGTGTGTGTGTGTCCCTCCTCTTGATGAATGGAGACAGTAGCTTGCTGTTGTAAAGGCCTCGTTCCCCCCGGGGGGCATTTTGGTGGGAAAAACTAACTTTCTCTTCTCCTCCCCACTGAGTCCTCTCCTCTCTATTCATTATCTCCTCCTCTCCTCCACCCACACCATCTCCTTGTTTCATTTATAGTCTGTCCTTCCTTCCTTCCTTCCTTCTAACCCTTTTCTCTTCCCGTCTCCAGTTAGCAACAGGAGCATTTTTATTTAAACAAACACCAGCTCCTGCCTGAAACCTTCCTACATGTTCTCTGTGACGGGGGGGGCTGTGGACGTCACCCTGTTATTTCTTAAAATACTCGTTCCCTCGCCCGTCATCTGCCTCTCGGCCTTCCTCGTGTTTCTCTTTCCCGTTACAGGAGCTTCAGCCCCCGTCGCTCCGGAGCTGTTCTCTGGCAGGCCGGCCGCGGAAAACTGGTATTAAAGGAGCGGGAGGGAGGAGGCGAGCCGGAGCCGGAGCAGAACATATGAGTCACCGATCCGTTTCCTGGCACCGCCGGCTGCCGGTGGCCGTGTTGCTATGTAATTAAACATGCAGCAGCGAGGCTGCTTGGACTCCTACGTCCCAAATTATATGCTCCTCTAAATTCATTCATAATGTGGTGGTGTTTTATTTTGAAGGGGTGGGGGAAGGGGGTGGGGGGGAGGGGGGTATGACATGCTTCTGCTGGGAAACATTCCCCTCCGTCCTCGCCGCCCTCCACTGTGTTGCAGGGAGTCGTTCCCATTTGACCTTTAGCACAGATGATGATGCCAAGCAGCCACTGTTTGGAGGAAAGGGGAGGAGCTAACTTAGTTTCCCAAAACAGAGTAGTAGAAGTTTATATTTAATATTTTACATCTTCACCGGCGCTGCTGTCGTTGTGGTGTGTTTGGTTTTCTGGACCCGCGCCCGCATCCTTCCAGATTGTTGGTCGTCACCCAAAAGGGGGCGGGGCTTCTGCTTTTCGTGTGGTTTTAGTTTTCCTGGCTTGGACGCCGCGGCCATATTTGGCGCGTGAAGGGCCACAAGAGCCGATTTATATTTAGCAGCTGGACGTTGCCTATTAGGGCGGCAGACGCCGGCGGTCATCGGCGGGGTAATAAGACTCGGGCATGAGGGCGAGCTGGAGGAAGCGGTGCTCGACACCTGCAGCACGCCGTTGTTCTTCCTGTTGAGGCCCCGCCTCCTCTCCAGATGTAATGACAGCCCTCCTCTGCTCATTACCCCAGAGTGTAGGCTCTGGAGCTCGTTAGCCGCATAAAGACGGCTGATGTTTTATTCAAAGGGGAGCCGGATAATCGCCGACCTCGGGACAAGCGTCTGTTTTATTTACTTGGAACTCGACCTGGAGATGAAACGCTCCTGATCGTCACTATGGACTCTCGGGCGTTGGGGTTCGGGCCCGCGGCTCCTTGTTTCTCCTCCTCTGTGAGCTCCTGTGCCTCCGGCTGTTGGTCCGATCTTCTGTGTTCAACCCTAGAACACTACGTTACAAATAGTAAATATATTAAAATACTACAATACAAGGTAATACTCTTCTTGTATCCTACCCTGTAGAACTTCTCATAAACTAAAAACAGGTTTCATGGGGGGATCCTGAGAAAAGACTCAAAAAGACTCAAAACCGGGTGAAAAATTAGGGAATGGTCAATAAAACCTGATTAAAACATAAATAATGAGCTATGAAGTTGTTCTCTGGTCCACATGTTCCTGGGACATGTGAGCCTTGTCCTGTGATGGAAAAGTCTTCTTCAATGGGAAAACCATCCGGAATGTTTTCACCCTCTATCACTAACGTAACACGGGAAGGTTGAAACAAGCAGGGATTGGAGCAGAGAGACACGCCCACCTTCAATAAAGACACGCCCACCTCCAATAGGGACACGCCCATATTCAAGTGAGCAGCATGAAGCTACACACAGACACACAGCTCAGACAAAAGAAGAAGTCTCGATCGCATCTTCTGATATTCAGCCTGACATTGGAACATATTTGAGAT
>CM042222.1:27646675-27661675 GCA_023566465.1 Cottus gobio
GCTCTCCTCACATGTGATGCTCTGAAGGCTCTTATCTCTCTGCTTCTGCTTTTTGATGCTAACGTTAGCATCCGAGCTACGTGAAGCCGGCTGGTGATCGTACGCTGGAAGGTGATTGGTCGAGGATCGTTTTATAGCAACAATCACACCACAGGATTTGGTTTTGCTGTGAACTTGTAATATTTTCACCTCTTCTGGCCAAAGTGTCCCTCCTCTCTTCTTGTTGTGAGTCCTCCTCCTCATCATCTTCCTCCTCCTTTAGCTCCCCAGATGAGGAGTGCGGTCGTCCAATTTAGTAATTTACAGCAATTATGCCGGCGGTGATGGGATTACTGCGGCAACTCGTCCTTCATCATCTCTTTGTGATTTCATCTGCTGTTCCATGTCAAGAGGCGATTGGTTTGTAGTTTGGAGGCTGAGGAGGGGGGGGGGGGGGGTTAACGTCACGCCATCCACGCGTTCAGGGTTCTTTGAGTTCTTTGGGTTCTTTCTGGTCGCCCGCGGTGGACGTTGTTTCCTGTTGGAAGAGGAAATGGAACCAATCATCTCGGTGGATTGAATTGTAAATAATACATTCCGAGGCTCAGAAACGAGTCGCTGCCGTCCAATGAGAAGCAGCGTCAGGATCAGGGTATGAGGGGAAGAGGCCGAAAGAAACTCAGTGAAATCATTGCAATTGGTAATTTTCACAAGTGTGCGTGCGTTAGATTCCATCCGGGTGGCCACGTGTACGGAGTGTCTGAGTGAAAACACACACAGCGTCGCCTGCCTATGGCCCTGTGGGTGTGTGTGTCTGTGTGTGTCTGTGTGTGTGCTTCTTCTTTTGTGTGTGTGTGTGTGTGTGTGTGTGTGTGTGTGTGTGTGTGTGTGTGTGCCCCCCCCCCCCTCCTGTGTGCTGGTTAGAGCATTAATGATGTGTCTAGGGAGCACTGCCTCTACATAATTTATCAACCAGGATTTATTAGCCGCAGAATTAACTTGTAGAGTCCGGGGAGCACAGGATGCATTTGTTCATGTTTTATTTTTTTTTATTTCCAGATTGATGTGTGTGTGGATGCGTTGTCACTCCCCGGTGATCCATTCCTCTCCATCAGCCTCCTGCCACGGGGACGACCCCCGTCGGATAATTGGCCACGTTATTTTAATTTTAGTCGGGTTTAAATTACAATTCAGTGCTGTGTGTGTGTGTGTGTGTGTGTGTGTGTGTGTGTGTGTGTGTGTGTGTGTGTGTGTGTGTGTGTGTGTGTGTGTGTGTGTGTGTGTGTGTGTGGTTTAGCACTTACTATGTTGCACAGTCACTGCAGTAAATCCGCTTCATGTTGCACCCCTGTCCTTTATTTCGGCATCATGAGGAAAATAAATTGCAAAATGAAAACTTGCATCATTATAGAAGGAAAAAAAAAGATGAAATATTGGAATACAAAACTACACCAAATAAAAAAATACAGGGTGACGACCTCAAAATATGAGCTCCCACCAAAGCAAAGCCTGGAGAAGCTGTTGCTGGACAAACAGCAGCTTCTTGATGTCACCTTAATCAACATTTGTTTCTCCTGGTAACTGCAAAGTGTCATAAGCAGTATTTCATACGCAGATGATCCTTTTCACAGGGAACCGTTGCCAAAAGTTTTACTGTGCGAGGCCTTACATTTACATTTCCTGCATTTTTATGATCATTCTTTCTTTCAACAATTTGCTTGTGAATCAAACAAAATTCCATGTTTTATCCAACCAAAGGAAAAGAATCCCACCTTGTTTGTGTTTATCTGGATCTTAACTCCCTTTGTTCTGTTTCTGTCAGATCACAGAGATGGGGAAGGACTCCCTCCCCGCCTGGCTGCACTGGGACGCCAGCAGCAGAGTCCTGCAGGGTCTTCCTCTGGAGGAGGACAAAGGCGTCTACTACATCTCGGTATCCATCTCCAACCACTCCAAATCCTCCTCGTCTTCAGAGGTGTTTTCCATCGAGGTGCACCCTGAAGATCACCTGGACCCGGACGCAGCCCAGCTGGCCTCCAACCAGGCCTCCGCCGAAGGCGACGCCCAGCCGTTCATGTGCAGCAACGAGGAGCCAATCACGCTGCTGACCGTGATCCTGGACGCCGACTTGACCAAGATGAGCTCGGAGCAGAGGGTGGAGCTCCTGGATGAAATGAGGAGCTTCTCCCGGGTGGGGCTGCAGCACATGAAGATACTCCCTGTGGTCAACAACAGGCTGTTCGACATGTCTGCGTTCATGGCAGGGCCAGGGAACGCCAAAAAGGTGAGGGAATGCTAATGCTAATGACTAGTCTTTAGCCAAAGAAAGGCAGTCTTAAGATTTTGTTGATTTTTGACTTGATTTAATCGACAGGTCTGTAAAAGAGTTTCTCTCCAAAGAATCATCAAAAGCACGAGATTATATCGTGTGTTAATAAGCTTCTTAGAAATAAAGTCATTCAGCTTGAAAAATAATAAATTAACAATGGTCAATGTCTCCTTAGGTGGTGGAGAACGGCGCTCTGTTGTCCTGGAAGCTGGGCTGCTCCCTGGACCAGAGCTCAGTCCCGAACATCAACAGTGTCCAGGGTCCTGCAAAGGAAGGGACGATGTCCGCCAAGCTGGGCTACCCTGTGGTGGGATGGCACATTGCCAACAAGAAACCCCATGTCCCGAAGCGGGTGAGGCGCCAGTTGAACAACACCCCGACACCGGTGCTGGCGGTGGTTCCTCCAACAACCGTAGTGGAGCCTCCGGTGAGGATTATCCCAACCATCTCCTCCCCTTCTATTGCTGCACCAACCGAAAGCTCTGCTCCCCCTGTCAGAGTCCCCGTCCCCCTACCAGGCAAGCCTACGATCAGAGTCCGTGACCCCATTGCCCACACCCCAACCCTGGGACCGCCTCAACCGTCAAGGGTGGTGGAGTCCACCAGCATCATTTCTATCCAGCCAACCATGACCAGGCCTACGTATGTGGAGGCCACTGCTACACCACCGGCACCCACGAGAAGACCTACCAAGAAACCTAAGAGACCCAAAACCACACTGGTGCCCAGAGAACCAAAGACCTCCACAGCCAAGCCGTCCAGACGCACCACAACACCGCCTGCCGTCATCCCGGACCCGTACAACGAGAAACCTGTCCTGCGAAACCCCATCGACCAGGTCAATGCATTGGTTGGCACCTATTTTGAGGTCAAGATCCCATCTGATACATTCTTTGATAAAGAGGATGGGACAACTGACAAGCTGCGTCTAACTTTGAGACAGAACCACAATGAAGTGGTCGGAGAGGGCTCCTGGATCCAGTTCAACACCACCAGCCAACTCCTCTATGGCCTACCTGATGGCCAACATGTGGGGAAACATGAATACTTCATGCATGCCACTGACAAAGGTGGCCTGAATGCAATTGACGCTTTTGAGGTTCGCGTGAACCGTTGGCCCGTCAATGACAAGACCCCCGTGATCTTCACGGCCCGGTTCGAAGGGGAGCCACGTTCCATAACAAATGACATCCACAAGAAAATCCTTTTGGTCAAAAAGCTGGCATATGCATTTGGAGACCGCAACAGCAGCACGGTCAGCCTACGAAACATCAGCAAAGGGTCCATTGTGGTGGAGTGGACGAACACCAGCCTCCCGCAGCACCCGTGTCCAAAAGAGCAACTCACCGCCATGAGCAGGACGCTCGCCAGCGCTGACGGAAAGCCCTCGCAGACCTTCAGGCACTCTCTGGAGCCAGAATTCAGACCGCTGGACGTCATGGTCAAGGGGAGGGCGAGCTGCAGAACATATTCCTTCGTCCCACCGGGAGATATTGATATACCAGAACCTCCAGCGGTCACGCCGGCTCTGGGAACCGGCCGGCAGAGCACCGATGACGTCTATCTCCACACGGTCATCCCCGCCGTGGTGGTGGCAGCCATCTTGTTAATAGCGGGCATCATTGCGATGATCTGCTACAGGAAGAAGCGAAAGGGCAAGCTGACCATCGAGGACCAGGCCACCTTCATCAAAAAAGGTGTGCCGATTATCTTTGCGGATGAACTTGATGACTCAAAGCCGCCTCCGTCTTCCAGTATGCCCTTGATTCTACAGGAAGAGAAGCCCCCTCTTCCGCCCCCCGAGTACCCCAACATGGCCTCGCCAGAGACCACGCCCCTCAACCAGGAGCTGCTGGGGGAGTACACGGCCCTGCGGGACGAGGACCCCAACGCGCCTCCCTACCAGCCACCGCCTCCCTTCACCACCCCCATGGAGGGCAAGGGCTCCCGGCCCAAGAACATGACTCCCTACAGATCTCCACCTCCCTACGTGCCGCCCTAAGACTCGTTCAACCCTCCCCTCGTAGGGTGGAGGGAGAGGATGCCTGAGGAACTGTGACGGTTTCCATTCTGGTGTTTGTCTGTCTGGACATTTACAGGGAGAGATGACAAGAGGTGCTAAAGTACAACACAGCTACAGGGGACTTTGGTTTGGGGGCCGTAATGAATCGGGAGGGTTTTTTACAGTAGACGGATGGGATGGTTTGTTGAACCAGCTGGGAGGGACTACTGGTTTCGTGGTAGCCCAGCTACTACAGTGGCCTAAGACAAACAAATTCTCGTCACGTTGGCTTTTGGATCGACCAGTCGGTCAGAAGCGACGATTGGGAGACGTGATCTCCTGTCCCGGCATTCGTTTTTATTCCCCTCTTTTGATTCAAAATACAGGCATTTATTTAGTTTTTCATCATTATCCCAAGGTTATTATTATTTTATTTTTTCTGGACTGAACTGTTTGCCTAACAACTCTTGTGTTGCTTTTAAAAAAGATACGAGGAGACAGTGAACAGCCACCAGACCACTGCGGGCAACAGCTCGTGTTTTTTAATAAGGATTCTCCGAATATGAAAAAAAAGCTATCACAAGGATCTCGAATCCCCTTGCAGACGACACAAGAGAATGGGAGGCCGAGGTGTGTGTGTGTGTGTGTGTGTGTGTGTGTGTGTGTGTGTGTGTGTGTGTGTGTGTGTGTGTGTGTGTGTGTGTGTGTGTGTGTGTGTGTGTGTGTGTGTGTGTGTGTGTGTGTGTGTGTGTGTGTGTGTGTGTGTGTGTGTGTGTGTGTGTGTGTGTGTGTGTGTGTCTGTGTCTGTGTCTGTGTCTGTGTGAGAGAATGAGTGGGTGTGTTTATTCAGATTCAATACAGTTTGCCTTTTAACACTAGTTGTCTGTTTCTATCCTTATTCACAATGTCTAGTAAAGATGAGAATAACAAGGTAGCCTAAAAAAAAGATTTAGAGATGAATAATAAATAATTTGTTTGCTTCATTGGTTTTAAAATTCACTGTATATCTGGAAGATGTTCTGATAGATTGTGTTATATATTTTTGGTGGTGGAAGAAAGCGGGATGAACGGGACTGCCTCGCTAAAATAACCTGGAGGAGCTTTTTATTCCTGTTTTTCATATAAAACTATTACAGTCCATTAGATGAGAATCTAACCTTCCTCTCAGTCGGCCTCAATAAGGCCTCATAAAACTGTGTGGGTTGGTGGTTGATGATCATCTAACTAACTTTGGAGGCAAAATGTGTAGTTTTATGCAGATGATGGTGACCTTTATTTGGCAACGGCGTGGGCCGAGGTTAAGGGAACTACGACGGTAAAAGTAAAATGCCCTTTTTTCTACATGCAAACCTCCACCGTGTGCCCAGAGCAGGAAAAGACCCCTCCAGGTTGTTTTGGACCGGGGATAATTATTTTTATATGTAACGAGGCGGTTCCCGTCCTCAGAGGAGGAGGAACTCTGAGTGCCATGGAGACTGTCCCCACGTGGGACTGTACAGATACTCACATTGTAGAGGTCACAGGAGGTGGCCAAGGTCACAGAGGAGGTGGCCATGGTCACAGAGGAGAATGGAGAACAGAGAGAACCTTGAATTTCCAGCAAATTAGCTCACGGAACAAAACGGTCACCAGAAATCTCCTTCTAATTTTTTTACCAAGTTTTTGATACAGCCTCAAATTGTTTTTGATTATTAAAAGAAAACATGATTAATGATTAGTCTTCTGTGATTTGTAAAATCTTAGCCTAGGAATTCAAATATGATTCAATTATGTACATTTTTTTTTTTCTTTTTGTCATGGGTCACATTTTCAAGTGTTTTTTTTTGTGTGTTTGAAAATCGAAATGTATCTCCCACTATACAAAGACAGACATATTTTATGTAATCACAAATTTTATTTTTATGTCCTTTTTATGTTTGCTAATGAGTTTTGACTGAAAGTGACCCTTTGCAATAATAATGTAAGGCGCCGTCCTCGGTGGCTGGTCGATGCAGACTCAAGCGAGTGACTCGTATTGTCATAATATTGTTGGTTCTTTGCAGGATGCCAAGGCTTTTTGCTTATCAAGTGTGCATTGTCATAATAAAACCAACTGGTACGATTTAAAAAAAGAACAAACATCAACCTTCTTCATTCATGTATCTGGCTTTACCTACTTTTCTTTATCCTGTCAAACTCTTTGATCAAACCCCGGCTGATGTTCATGAATGAGGGTTTTGATCGGTCACTTTTCTCCTTCGCCTTGAATTGATGGATCAATGCCTGAAGTCCTCCAGAGGCTTTGGGCTAACGGAAACGCTGGCGCCGCTTTCCCTTTTGTGCTAAATGATTCTGCTATTGAATGACGAGTTGGACGATGCAGTTTGAAAGCTCGGCCCATTAAAGAAAAAAACAGGCCGAGCTGTGAAACCTCTCTGGGCTCCATCTGTCTCTCCACATCGCAGACGGATCATTTGCATTGATTGATCCAAGTATTGATGCGATGTAAACAATTTGCCGGCATCTGTTGCACGGTCCAGTGAGAATTTGTGGGCGGGGTTTAATTTGGAAGCATGGGAGGCGTCCGATGATGACGATGATGATGATGAGGGGGCGTTTCCCAAGATGCCGCTCGTTGCTAAAATGGATAAATGGATCGCGGCAATGACACGGATTAATGGAGGACGGCTCTCGGTTTCATTGGCGGGATGTGAGGACGTCGAGGTCCTCATTGCTCACCGAAGCTGCTGATTCGCTCATTTCAGACGTAAAACGGGTCCATATGTTTCTAAAGCTCACGCTCACAAAGTAAATACTCGTGTTTTGTCTTCATGGTATTGGGCTGTCCTCGTAGACCAGCTCTCTGCTGTTTCCTGCAGTAACTCCGGGGTTACACGAGCCTCGAGTCTCATCTCAAATGTGCTGGAAAAAAGATCTGATTGGACGATTATAGATGTGCTGAGGTTGCATTTTTTTTCCCAGGGGCCTTAATCAGTCGCCTTCAAAGTACCAGACAAGCTCAATCTATCACAGGGAGCTTTGCTGAGAGTGATTTGTGGGGCCTCTTTGTCTGGATCCTGCAGGAGCGTCCCATCACAAGATGGATAAAACAGTCGAACCCGATCACGAGTCCTTTCGTGTTTTTGTACACAACAAACGATGGCAGCTGATTGCAAAGTTAAAAGGTGTAAATAGAAGTGCAAACTTTATGCTAGCCGGGTTGATGCTATGCTGCTTCATGGAGCCTCTCAGAATAGCTGAACTATACTTGATAAATAGGAGTACTTCTCAGAATAGAAGCCCAGAGTAGCATCAATTATCCCACTGCATGACCGGGCACTTAACATGAAGGACTCCATGTTCCACCGCAGTGCCCCTATTCTCAGGATTGTATGAATTTTGATGGAGACCTCTTGTAACACAATGAATCCTCCTCCTAATGTGAGTAATGAAGTGGTGAAGTTTCATGGTGATGTCTATGAGGTCATGTTTGACCCTGTTCACCTGTAGAGTCTCCAGAATGTGTTAATGTCACTAAACATCTCTTTAAAGACGTTATTATATATTCTGAGGGTTTATGCAGAGGGGTTTGTTCACACAGCATTCATAACCTCTTTTATATAACTTTACTCTCGTTTCCTGGTGATTTGGATCCTTTCAAGAAAAAACAATGAGACTCATTTTCGGCAGCAGTTTCAAATATTGGTCTAACTACAATTTTCACAAACAAAGTTTAAAATTCACGAGCGACTCCGTTCCAAAGCGGAGAGGCGGTTAAATTGTTGGCCCTCGTTTCATATTTCATATCGTATATGGAAAACCTTGAACAAGGCTGGGCTCATTGAGTCCCCCCTGATGGATGGTCTCTCAGGCATTGTGACAGACATCCTTTCAGAAGACTCGATCTCTTTTTCCTCAGTAATTGAACAATCAGGAGAAAAGGTGTAGCTTCCTTCAGGCTGGACTTCATCGTCACAAAGACTTCCTCTGCCGGTTCTTTTTGTTTTGCTCTGCAGAGGGAGGTTGATTAAAACCCTCGGTGTCCACATGAGCTCCAGTTGGGTCGGTGATAACAACCAGATGGAGTCTGATGGTCGCTGATTGGGTTTAGATTGAAAATAAATCAGCAGAAAGTCATTCTGGTCTCCTGCAGCCCGGATGTTGTCCGGACGATCACGAGGACCCTCGGCCGTCCTCAGTGACGCTCTCCTGCCATGAACTCGGCCGGCGGGGGTTTGGTTCCACTCCGGCAGAGCGACCACGGCAGCCGGTCCCTGAAGGGGATTTTAGATATCTTATGATATGTCAACAGACCAAAAACATATGTATTTTCTGCATGTTTTAGTCATTAAATGTTGTAGATAAAAACTTTTACACGTTTAGTTCATCCAGATAATCTTCACTAATGACGGTGTTTGAAGTTTAAAGTAAGAAGCTAGCGGTCACATGACTTCACTGAGCTGAAGGAGGACTAGTGTCCTAGTGAGGACGCCTAGTCGTCTCCTTTAGACTCTTTAGGGTTCACTGTGGGGCGTTCACGGACCTGTTTTATAAATCAGACAAATAGACGTTAACATCTCTTGAGTTCGTGTTGAACTCAGACGACCAACCAGAATCCAGCGATTGGGAACAGGAAGTCAGAACGCTGACTCGCTCAGTCTTCAGGGCTCTGGCGATGAGACGTGTGTGTAAAGTTGTGTAAAGTTGTGTTTGTGCGGTTCGTAGTAAAAGTACCGCTCACACCCGACGGAAATACCTGATTATGTTTTCCTATGAATTTCCATACGAATCACAAACATTGTTGACCCACTTATGGAGCGTTATGGTAATGATACAAACACATTTCTGGAATAGTAATTGAGGTAAATAAAACAAAGTCAACGGGTAGGGGGGAGGGGGGGGGGGGGTTCACAGAGGAATTGTGCGAAAATATTTTGTCACAAGAAAGTGAAACCAGCTGTGCCATTTAAACACAATCACCATGTTGTAATGTTCTCGAGGCTGAGAACCAACACAGAGACGTTCATGTTCTAATTATGTTAAAACACAAAGTAAACGTGACAAAAATAAACACCCACTCCCTCCCTCCCCCACCCTGTGCGTTGAAGAAAGCTATGAGGCAACTGAACATGTGCAGGGTCTGTGATGAAGAGTCTGTGATGAAGAGTCTGTGATGGAGAGAAGAGTCTGTAATGGAAAGTCTGTGATGAAGAGTCTGTGATGAAGAGTCTGTGATGAAGAGTCTGTGATGGAGAGTCTGTGATGAAGAGTCTGTGATGAAGAGTCTGTGATGGAGAGTCTGTGATGAAGAGTCTGTGATGAAGAGTCTGTGATGAAGAGTCTGTGATGGAAAGTCTGTGATGAAGAGTCTGTGATGAAGAGGCTGTGATTTAGAGTCTGTGATGAAGAGTCTGTGATGAAGAGTCTGTGATGGAGTCGTCCTCTGCTCGTCCCGAGGGTCCTTCAGCCCCACAATGTAGGCCGAGCGTGAGCGGCGGTAAATAAATGTGTGTGAGGAGTGTGTGAGCTCCCTGCTGTCATTCTGGGCCTTAAAGGGACGTTTAAAGGGGCGGTTTACTTCTTGAGAACATTTCAGTACTATTAGTATTTTATCTCCCCCTCCTCCTCAGTCCAAATATGGTCACTTCCTGTTTACATGGTTGCATCCAGATGGCGACAGCAAAGCAACAAACTCAAGGCTTCAATACGCCCTCAAACCAGCAGGAGGCGTCGCCACGATTATTCACTTCTTATTCGCAGCCTAATTCAGAGCAGACTCTGAACCGAGCTTCATCCTGATCGGGATCACGCGCTCAAATCCAGTTCTGGTCTCAATGTCGACTAAACAGCTTCCACTAATAGTTCATTTCTGTGTCAAATCTTTTGTCGTCAATATTCCTAAAGTGGTCATCGGGGGAGGAGAGGAGGGAGAAGGAGGAAGTAATAACGTTTCTTCACTGGATGGTGGTGACGGTCAGGGGGGTGAGCGTCGGTAAAGATGTGGAGCTCAGAGGAGGAGACCGGATCCCCGGCTGCTTCCTGGCCTCCTGAAACAGACGAGCTGCTGATGTCACAACGTCAGGTATCAACATGCCGTTTATTCTTCAAACAGATATCGATGTTTATTCCCATCAATATGCAAAGCTGCCTGTCGGCCTCTTGATTGCAGCTTTCACAACAAGAGGACGCACAAAGATACTTTCATCTTCCCCTGTGTGTGTGTTGTATGTGGATGACTGATATCCCATAATAATGTTCATGAAAGCATAGCTGGGGACTGAGGTCGGTGTGATTATCATGATGGGAACGGGAGACGTGAGATACGGGAATACACAGATATCACAGGTTTCAGAAATACTCATTAAAATGTAAATGTTATCGTGTGACACGTTTACATGGAAGAAATAAATACATGATATGAAAGTAAACATATATTTTGCCTCTAAAATAAACTGCATTAGCATGTCAACGTATATAAGGACACAGCCGGATAAAGAGCTGCGCGGTTTGTTTATATATATATATACAGTATATATAGATATCTATCTATCTATCTATCTATCTATCTATCTATCTATCTATCTATCTATCTATCTATCTATCTATCTATCTATCTATCTATCTATATATATATATGTTGGCATCTTTCTTGTTTTGTTGTTGTTGTTTGTCTTCACCATTTAAAGGACCTTGAGTACCTTTTAAAATGTATTATTATTATTATTATTATTATGAAATCATTAAACTGAGCTACAACTTTAAAGTAATGAACAAATCATGCATCAATAATGATAATACAATAATATGATATTTTATTCTTAAAAGGGCTTCGTAATGAGGCGGCTGACATTGGGCTGCTTTCTGCTGGGGCAAAATACAACTTCTATTTTTACTACAAGTAAAGAGCCCCCTGGCATTCACACACACACACACACACACACTCACACACACACACACACACACACACACACACACACACACACACACACACACACTCCAAATGATGGGTTTGAAGAAGTCATAGCGTTTCAGACCAATTAGGGGGAGAGAAAGAGACTCGTTTCAGTAGAAAACCAGACAAGAACTCATTATGTGTTTTGTAAAAGCAATGGAGGGGCGTGTGAGCGGAGGGGGGGGGGGGGGGACATTCACACACCTCTGGTGGAGGATACAAGGTCAACAACACTCATGCTGACAGGATGAGTGATTGCAGGAGAGTTTCAAGCAGAATCCGTTCCATTAAAACTGCTGGGAATCAGACCCGCGTGGCGGCTTCCGAGTGTGTGTCTGTCCACCCGTCACGGGGAGAAAGACCTGGACCAGTGGACGGACAGGCAGCCCAAAGTCTTATTTACAGCCGGTTAACGAGGGAAACGCTTCTGTCTCGTGCCCAACAAACAGCTCCTCTGGTTGTATAGAAGTCTATGCTTCATGTGTTAAAGCTGCATTCTCTCTCCTGACCACCAGGGGGCGACTCCTCTGGTTGTATAGAAGTCTATGCTTCATGTGTTAAAGCTGCATTCTCTCTCCTGACCACCAGGGGGCGACTCCTCTGGTTGTATAGAAGTCTATGCTTCATGTGTTAAAGCTGCATTCTCTCTCCTGACCACCAGGGGGCGACTCCTCTGGTTGTATAGAAGTATATACTTCATGTGTTAAAGCTGCATTCTCTCTCCTGACCACCAGGGGGCGACTCCTCTGGTTGTATAGAAGTCTATGCTTTATGTGTTAAAGCTGCATTCTCTCTCCTGCCCACCAGGGGGTAACTCCTCTGGTTGTATAGAAGTCTATGCTTCATGTGTTAATCAGAATCAGAATCAGAATCAGAACCATTTATTGCCATGTATGCTTACACATACAAGGAATTTGTCCTGGCGGGAAGGTGCATACATTTAACATTTAACAATACACATTTAACAGTTAACGCAGTGCAATAAATGAGGATGAATGGATGAATGAATATCTACATTGAGACAGCAGCATAACAAAATAACAAAAGTAAGATAAAGTGCATGGAATGTGCATGAGTGTAAGTGTTGTGTGAAAATGGCAAGTGCAATGCCCAGGTGTCAAGTGTATTCAAGTCAAGTATAAGTATAAGGCTATGTGCAGGGGAGTGTCCGGTGGGAATTGTCTGGGGGTGACAGAGTCATTAGAGTCAGTGGGGGACCCGGGCTCTGTTAGGGGGACCCGACGGCAGACGGGAAGAAACTGTTTTTGTGGCGTGAGGTCTTGGTCCTGATGGACCGCATCCTCCTGCCAGAGGGGAGGGACACGAACAGTTTGTGTCCAGGGTGAGAGGGATCAGCTACAATCTTCCTCGCCCGCTTCAGGGTCCTTGAAGCAAACAAGTCCTGGAGGGACGGCAGATTGCAGCCAATCACCCTCTCAGCAGAGCGAATGATGCGCTGCAGCCTGGCCTTGTCCTTGGCAGTGGCTGCAGCGTACCAGACGGTGATGGAGGAGCAGAGGATGGACTCGATGATGGCAGTGTAGAAGTGCACCATCATTGTCTTTGGCAGGTTGAGTTTCCTCAGCTGCCTCAGGAAGAACATCCTCTGCTGCGCCTTCTTGGCGATGGAGCTGATGTTGAGCTCCCACTTGAGGTCCTGGGTAATGCTGGAGCCCAGGAAGCGGAAGGACTCCACAGCTTTGACGGGGGAGTCACACAGGGTGAGAGGGGCTGGTGGGGCTGAGATCTTTCTGAAGTCCACAACCATCTCCACTGTCTTCAGAGCGTTGAGCTCCAGGTTGTTTTGGCTGCACCAGGTCACCAGGTGGTCAGTCTCCCGCCTGTAGGCGGACTCGTCCCCACCAGAGATGAGTCCAATGAGGGTGGTGTCATCCGCAAACTTCAGGAGCTTGACGGACTGGTGACTGGAGGTGCAGCTGTTGGTGTACAGGGAGAAGAGCAGAGGGGAAAGAACGCAGCCTTGGGGGGAACCGGTGCTGATGGACCGAGAGGCTGAGACGTGTTTCCCCAGCCTCACGTGCTGCTTCCTGTCAGACAGGAAGTCTGTGATCCACTTGCAGGTGGAGTCGGGCACGTGCAGCTGGGAGAGCTTGTCCTGCAGCAGAGACGGGATGATGGTGTTGAAGGCAGAGCTGAAGTCCACAAACAGGATCCTGGCGTAGGTTCCTGGGGTGTCCAGGTGCTGGAGGATGGAGTGGAGGGCCATGTTGACTGCATCGTCCACAGACCTGTTGGTTCTGTAGGTGAACTGCAGGGGATCCAGGAGTGGGTCGGTGAGGGTTTTGAGGTGGGACAGGACCAGACGCTCAAAGGACTTCATGACCACAGAGGTCAGGGCGACGGGCCTGTAGTCATTGAGTCCTGTGATCCTAGGTTTTTTGGGGACGGGGATGATGGTGGAGGCCTTGAAGCAGGCTGGTACGTGGCATGTCTCCAGAGAGGTGTTGAAGATGTCTGTAAACACCGGGGACAGCTGATCAGCACAATGCTTCAGGTTGGAGGGGGAGACAGAGTCCGGGCCGGCTGCTTTGCGGGTATTCTGTTTTTTAAAAAGCCTGTTAACGTCTCTCTCTTGGATAATGAGGGTCGTCACTGTGGAGGGGGTAGGGGGCGCTGTGGACGATGGTTCAGAGGCGTGAGCCCCTGATGGGCTGGGGGAGGGAGGGCTGGTGGTCTGTGGCTGGTTGGTGGGGCTGTTGATGGGGCTGTTGGGGATGGCGTCAGGACTACTCCATTGTCTTTCAAATCGGCAGTAGAACTCATTCAGCTCGTCTGCCAGGCGGAGGTTGTTCATGGAGTGGGGGGTTTTGGGCTTGTAGTTGGTGATCTGTTTGAGCCCTCTCCAGACCGACGCAGAATCACTTGCTGAGAGCTGGTGTTGCAGTTTCTCAGAGTACAGTCGTTTAGCGTCCCTCACCGCCCTGCTAAACCTGTATTTTGACTCTGTGTACAAGTCCTTGTCCCCACTCCTGAACGCCTGGTCCTTTTGCAGCCGTAGTTTTCTGAGTTCCGCTGTAAACCAGGGTTAGGGTTGTTGTAGCTCACCCTGGTGCTGGTTGGAACACAGCTGTCCTCACAGAAGCTGATGTAGGAAGTCACAGCCTCTGTGTACTCATCCAGACTGATGGTAGCAGTCCTGAAGACATCCCAGTCAGTACAGTCCAAGCACGCCCGAAGATCCCCCAGAGCCTCACTGGTCCACTTCTTGAACTTCCTCACCACAGGTTTGCAGAGCTTTAGTTTCTGCCTGTATGCAGGAATCAGGTGGACCATGACGTGGTCAGAGTGACCCAGTGCAGCTCGAGGGACGGCGTGATAGGCCCTGCTGATGGTGGTGTAGCAGTGGTCTAGAATGCTCTCCTCTCTAGTCGGGCATTTAATAAACTGTTTGTACTTAGGGAGTTCATGTCTGAGGTTTCCTTTGTTAAAGTCACCAAGAACAATAACTAAAGAGTCCGGGTAGGTCCGCTCCACACCCCGTATCTGCTCGGCGAGGGTCCGCTGTGCTTCTTGCACGTTGCCCTGCGGTGGCATGTAAACTCCGGCCAGGATAAATGAAGCGAACTCACGGGGGGAATAGAAGGGTTTGCAGTGGATGATGGATGATTCCAGGTCCGGAGAACAGTGCTGCAGAATCACTGTCACGTCGTTGCACCAGCTGTTGTTGACGTAGAAGCAGATTCCTCCACCCTTCGCTTTGCCGGAGAGCTCCGTGTCGCGGTCCGCTCTGAACAGCTG
>CM042222.1:27666675-27674175 GCA_023566465.1 Cottus gobio
CAGTGACATAAAATCCGTGTTCAGAAACTAAACTTAATCCACGTTTAAGGCTCCTGGAGGACGTGTTCCATTTCGGTTACCACCTTCTCCTCGGTTCTTCTTTCCGGTTCCCTGCTGTGAACGTGTTTCCACGTTCCCGGCGTGACCTCATGCTGCTTCTCGCCTCGGGCGCCGGGACACGGAGACCAAGTCGTCTGTTTCTAACACGCCGGCGTTGCAGGATCTTCGTGTCCCTCGTCTTCCTCACCCTTCCTCTCTCGGTCTGGCGCCCCCCCAGGAGTCCTGTCCAACAGGGGAACTGATATCAAAGGCTGTGTTACCCCCCCACGGGGATCTGGATCCTGGATCAGAGGGGCTCGAGCCAGGAACGTTATTTACAATATTGTAGAGAGTTGGCAAACCGTGGCTTCTCTGCAGCGACAGTTTGAGTCCTCGTCACACAAACTGTAAATATGGACCGATGAATTAAAAAACAAATACGGAAACGCTCCGTTAACGAGGGTCGGCTTCCATTTCAAGTACATGTAAATTATTTTAGTCTTTTTGTTTTATGCTCTGACAACCTTCATTGACAAGATCCTCTTTAAGAGAAAGAGCTACATTGTATCAATCGGGATATTGTTTTTGGTTAATGTATCAAAGTCAGATTTCATAAATTGTAAAACATGAACAAATACATAAACTAAACCGCTGTAGTTTATGTTTTTTACTGGTGAGATGTTCCAGTGTCAAATATGCCAAATTGTCTCCATTTAGCGATATATTGGTTATATTGGAAAATGGTTATTTTTATATTTAAGGAATACTGTATGCTTTGGAATCCTCATTGTTAGTTTAAATACTACATTTTATCACTTTTTCATGGACACACCCAGATTTCACTAAATGTTTGGTCATGGAAATTTGGTTTAAAGTCCTGGAAAAGTCCTGGAAAAGTTATGGAAGAGTCCTGGAAATCATTGGTCGGAATGTGTATTTTTTGGCCTGTTTACAGCAGCCCTTCCTTTGCATGTGAGAATAAATTAAATATATTAAATATATAAAAACATATTCATCGCCCAATGCCGTCGAGGCCTCACTTAGTGATTCAACATCCAGGAAACAAAATAAAAATCTCGTCTCTCTGAACCTCTTCAGATATTATCGGTCATCATTCAGAATATTGTCTCACGGCTGCCGGTTTCTGCTCGCAGAGCTTTTTATTTCTTCTTCTTCAGCCGAAAGGTCACGAGAGACGGGAAGATGTTTACGATCATGTTGAAGCCGCCCGAGGAGGGCTCCCGGGCTCCAGGGCTCCCGGGCTCCAGGGCTCCCGGGCTCCCGGGCTCCAGGGCTCCAGGGCTCCAGGGCTCCAGGGCTCCAGGGCTCCAGGGCTCCCGGGCTCCAGGGCTCCAGGGCTCCAGGGCTCCCGGGCTCCAGGGCTCCCGGGCTCCAGGGCTCCCGGGCTCCGCGGCCCGACTGGACTCGTTAGTCGGAGCGCTGCAGCGCCGCCGGGGTGCGAGGCCGACGGCTGCTCGGGAAACAGACGGGAAGTTTTGTGGTTTTCATTAGCGGCACTTAATGCAACGGGCCGACGAAGACGAAGATGAAGACGAGTCTCTGCCCGGCTAACGGAAGCGATGAGCTCCAAACCTGAACCCGCGTTCTGATGATATGGAATATTTATTTTTAAAAGTACCTTCATATACAAGCTACATCTTTCAAGAAAACTATTCACACGCTCAAACAAACCATAAACCAAACATATTAAATCCTTAAACGATTAAGACCCCATACAACAAAAAGATTGAAACTTAAAGTTTCATCCCACATAATAAATAAACAAATAAATAAAAAATAACCTGCCCAATCAAAAAACATAGCAAAAAGTAGCTGACAAAACCAAAACATCAAGAAACTAAACGAAACGAGTCGTTCCCTCGTTGGAAAACTTCTGCTTCAACCTTTTTGAACTCTTTTCTCCACTTTGAAGTTGTTTTCTAGTTTTAGAATGTGATTCTTTTTTCTTCGATCCTTTCTTGTGTTTTCATTGTTTTGTGGAAACCCTGTTTTTTTATTTTGAGGCAGAGAAAATAAGGTCTGCAGGGGTCTCGGTGTTCCCTTTGGGTGAAACTGGGCTGCAACAAGACCTGGTCTGGCCCTCCTGGTCTGGGTCACAGAACCCGTTATTTAAAACCTCAAGCACTAAAGCATCTCACTCTGAGATCAAGAGTCTCAATAATATTGTAAGTTATTGATTATTGTTCAATGTTGCTTTTGCAAGTTGCTCTCATTCCTCTCGTATCCTCACACAACGGTTGTTATGAAGTATTTTTGTGCGTTTTCCTACAAAGTGTCACATTTACATCTCGTCTTTACAGGAAACTACTGAGGTCTTCTTTGTTAGGTTCAGGAAAAGATCATTGTTAAAATAAAACAATCAGCCTGAACTACTTCATCAAAGGTATGTGACAAAACCTCCAAAGAGTCTGGAGGTCCTCTAATGCTGGACCGGCCTCCTCCATCCTTCTGATGGATATCTGCTCATAACAATATTCTTCACAGGTATAATATTCTTCACAGGTGTGTTTCAGCAGCCTGACTCGAGGCTAGAAGGACGTCATTAATCTCATCATCTGGGCCATAAATACTTTAAATGAGACGCTTTGTGCTCCGGGTAATGAACAAAGCTAAACATTACCGTTATCTCTGTGTAATGTACGGAGTGGGATCTCAGGGAGTAGATGGAGAACAGTGCCGCTGAGTCTATTAGCAATTAAGAATCCCGATCCCCCTCCGTTCTCCTTGAACTGTATTGGACAGGCAGACTGTATCTCAGCGTGCACTCGGTCACTGTCAGGCCGCTCGATATGCTGGATTCTTATTGGTGGATTCTTATTGGTGGATTCTTATTGGTGCCGGCCGGCCGGACAGGCGACTTTGGAGAAAACGGCTCATTGATGAGTGAACCATTGCCGGGTCCCCGTCCAGGGCTCACGGGACCGGCTGTAGAGGACGAGCAAGGACGTCAAGACTCGTGTTCATTCTGTGAGCTGAACTCTGAAGGAGTCTTTATATGTATCTTTATACGATTTATATGTATCTTTATACGATTTATATGTATCTTTATATGATTTATATGTATCTTTATATGATTTATATGTATCTTTATATGATTTATATGTATCTTTATATGCTTTATATGTATCTTTTTATATGTATCTTTATATGATTTATATGTATCTTTATACGATTTATATGTATCTTTATATGATTTATATGTATCTTTATATGATTTATATGTATCTTTATACGATTTATATGTATCTTTATATGATTTATATGTATCTTTATATGATTTATATGTATCTTTATATGATTTATATGTATCTTTATATGCTTTATATGTATCTTTTTATATGTATCTTTATATGATTTATATGTATCTTTATATGCTTTATATGTATCTTTTTATATGTATCTTTATATGATTTATATGTATCTTTATACGATTTATATGTATCTTTATATGATTTATATGTATCTTTATATGATTTATATGTATCTTTATACGATTTATATGTATCTTTATATGATTTATATGTATCTTTATATGATTTATATGTATCTTTATATGCTTTATATGTATCTTTTTATATGTATCTTTATATGATTTATATGTATCTTTATACGATTTATATGTATCTTTATATGATTTATATGTATCTTTATATGATTTATATGTATCTTTATATGATTTATATGTATCTTTATATGCTTTATATGTATCTTTATATGATTTATATGTATCTTTATACGATTTATATGTATCTTTATATGATTTATATGTATCTTTATATGCTTTATATGTATCTTTATATGCTTTATATGTATCTTTTTATATGTATCTTTATATGATTTATATGTATCTTTATATGATTTATATGTATCTTTATATGATTTATATGTATCTTTATATGACTTATATGTATCTTTATATGATTTATATGTATCTTTATATGATTTATATGTATCTTTATATGATTTATATGTATCTTTATATACTTTATATGTATCTTTTTATATGTATCTTTATATGATTTCTATGTATCTTTATATGATTTATATGTATCTTTATATGATTTATATGTATCTTTATATGACTTATATGTATCTTTATATGATTTATATGTATCTTTATATGATTTATATGTATCTTTATATGTATCTTTTTATATGTATCTTTATATTATTTATATGTATCTTTATATGATTTATATGTATCTTTTTATATGTATCTTTATATGACTTATATGTATCTTTTTATATGTATCTTTACATTATTTATATGTATCTTTATATGATTTATATGTATCTTTATATGATTTATATGTATCTTTATATGACTTATATGTATCTTTTTATATGTATCTTTATATTATTTATATGTATCTTTATATGATTTATATCAGAATCAGAATCAGAATCACAACCATTTATTGCCATGTATGCTTACACATACAAGGAATTTGTCCTGGCGGGAAGGTGCATACATTTAACATTTAACGATACACATTTAACAGTTAACGCAATGCAATAAATGAGGATGAATGGATGAATGAATATCTACATTGAGACAGCAGCATAACAAAATACCAAAAATAAGATAAAGTGCATGGAATGTGCATGAGTGTAAGTGTTGTGTGAAAGTGGCAAGTGCAATGCCCAGGTGTCAAGTGTATTCAAGTCAAGTATAAGTATAAGGCTATGTGCAGGGGAGTGTCCGGTGGGAATTGTCTGGGGGTGACAGAGTCATTAGAGTCAGTGGGGGACCCGGGCTCTGTTAGGGGGACCCGACGGCAGACGGGAAGAAACTGTTTTTGTGGCGTGAGGTCTTGGTCCTGATGGACCGCATCCTCCTGCCAGAGGGGAGGGACACCAACAGTTTGTGTCCAGGGTGAGAGGGATCAGCTACAATCTTCCTCGCCCGCTTCAGGGTCCTCGAAGCAAACAAGTCCTGGAGGGACGGCAGATTGCAGCCAATCACCCTCTCAGCAGAGCGAATGATGCGCTGCAGCCTGGCCTTGTCCTTGGCAGTGGCTGCAGCGTACCAGACGGTGATGGAGGAGCAGAGGATGGACTCAATGATGGCAGTGTAGAAGTGCACCATCATTGTCTTTGGCAGGTTGAGTTTCCTCAGCTGCCTCAGGAAGAACATCCTCTGCTGCGCCTTCTTGGAGATGGAGCTGATGTTTAATTCCCACTTGAGGTCCTGGGTAATGATGGAGCCCAGGAAGCGGAAGGACTCCACAGCTTTGACGGGGGAGTCACACAGGGTGAGAGGGGCTGGTGGGGCTGAGATCTTTCTGAAGTCCACAACCATCTCCACTGTCTTCATATGTATCTTTATATGATTTATATGTATCTTTATATGACTTATATGTATCCTTATATGACTTATATGTATCTTTATATGATTACATTATATTTCATTATACACTTCGTGCAGCAAAACACTTTGTTTTAAGCCAAAGCTCAAAAATAATAATTACATTTCTAATTAACTAGTAATATTTCTTTTACAATACTTTTGAAATAAAATTGAAATAAGTATGAATATTGAATTTTGTCCCGATTTGAATGTTGAAGTGATGAACTTGTGATATTTTCACATTATTTAATAAACGATGTGATCTCAACATTTTTCTTCCGAAGTTATTTGCACGTTGACATTTTATTAACTGAAAACATGTTATAGTATTAAGATGATTATAAACATGCAAAAATAGCTCTTATAAACAATATGTGAGTAATGCATGCTCCTATAAACAATATGTGAGTAATGCATGCTCCTATAAACAATATGTGAGTAATGCATGCTCCTATAAACAATATGTGAGTAATGCATGTTCCCAAAAACAATATGTGAGTAATGCATGCTCCTATAAACAATATGTGAGTAATGCCTCCTCCTATAAACAATATGTGAGTAATGCATGCTCCCATAAACAATATGTGAGTAATGCATGCTCCTATAAACAATATGTGAGTAATGCATGCTCCCATAAACAATATATGAGTAATGCATGCTCCCATAAACAATATGTGAGTAATGCCTCCTCCTATAAACAATATGTGAGTAATGCATGGTCCCATAAACAATATGTGAGTAATGCATGCTCCCATAAACAATATGTGAGTAATGCATGGTCCCATAAACAATATGTGAGTAATGCATGCTCCCATAAACAATATGTGAGTAATGCCTCCTCCTATAAACAATATGTGAGTAATGCATGCTCCTATAAACAATATGTGAGTAATGCATGCTCCCATAAACAATCCGCATGGCTTCGGGCCTGTTGAATAAAACATCCAGATGCTGGGGTTCTGTGCTCTTTCCTTTAAGTGCATATGTAATTCCATAGTAATTTGTTTTCCCTAATCTCCGCCTTGTTCCCGACTATGAATCACTGCAGTGTTTTCTTCATTGATACAAATGTAGCCGCCCTCGGGGTGCATTAAATATTATATGCCTTCATATGCGAGCCCGAAGATTTAATAAAAGTGTAATTTAATGCATGTGTGGCTCAGAGAGAGAACAGCTGGTGGACGGAAGCTGGGATGGGATCTCCAGGTGGGCCTAACATGGAATGTTGTTCCCAACAAGCCTGGAAGTTTGTTATCAAACGTCATTAGATTTCATACGCTGGATTAAAAATCAACGTTTGTGTCGTCCACATTGGGAACGCCAGAGAGACACGGGAATTATGGTGATGCACGTTATGGTGTTTGTGTAATTCATACGCTGTGTGTGTGTGTGTGTGTGCCTGCCTCAGGACACCATGCATCTCATGAATCACAACATGGACGCATAACTTCCATACGTGAATAATAAAACCGTTCCTCCCTCACTGATCCATAATCCACCGGATCCTGAAAAACAATCAAATGACAAAACGTTGTTATGATATGAAATGTCTTTTTGTTTCATGTGTGTTTGTTTGTCTTACACACGAAAAGCTCTTTGGACACAACAGCGTTCTTTCCCTCTCATGACTCTCTCGGCGTCAGAGGCTCGTGTGACCGATCCTCAGTCGATCACCCGCCTGCCGTCCTCATTACAGCCGCTCATAAGGTCAGCCGGGCCCTTAGAACAACGGGGAGGCCGAGTGACGGATGGGGGGAGGCGGACGATGACTCAAGCCGACAGGCAGCGTTGTGTCAAAACCCAACGCGCAGCTTCCCGGAGAGGAGGACTATAAATGGGGTTCTTAATGAAGGTCCCTCAGCCCCACATGTCGCCGAGGGCTGTTGCTGCTGCTCACGGCCAGATAATATGTTTTTCATAAGGAGCCCGGAGGAGGAGAGAGAGGGGCGAGAGAGGACAGACGAGTGAGGAAGATGAGTGAGGAAGAAGAGCAGGGCGACGTGTCCTCACTCCAGCGGTTCATGTGATGTCTCACCGTGAGTCATCGATGTGCGTTACCCTCTTCCAGACTTGGTCTTCACAGGAAACCT